>VYZW01058583.1:0-40022 GCA_013401315.1 Balaeniceps rex | reverse complement strand
AAATGTGAGTCATGTAGAGAATGAATGGTACGTTGCACGAGGCCCATGCATAGGAGCCAAACTCAGTGTGAAGGAGCAGTGTGTAAGCAGGGCTGTGTGTTCTGAAAGGCAGGCAGCCGTTTTATCTTTATTTTGGAGGGCTGGTTTGCTTTGCATTTCGCAGCATGGTGCAAAAGAGACAAATCCTACCTCCAAGCAGATGTTATGCAGAGATACTAGCTTAGATTGCTAAAGCAGTATAGCTGTACTAGCATAGCACTGTGCCAAGCTACTCAGCTCCATCTGTCAGAATGGTTAGTTATTTTGAACCCAAAATAACACTGACATGGCTACACTGGTTTTTGGTATGATGCTTACGCATAGCATAAACAGTCCTTGAGACTTCAGTAACCTCAGAGTCTGTGCCTTCCCATGTGTTTGTGCAACAGTCAATGAAATGTTCACCTGTTTGGGCTCGTTCTGATATGACCACAATAATAAATACATCTGATCTCAAAAGCGCGCTATAGTCAAAAAGTGATGATAACTTCTTATTTGCATTTTAGGAGCCATCTGATATATTTTACTGAGGTGCCCTGTGTATAAATAAAGGTGTCAAGGGCTATGTGAGACATCCTAGGATACTTGAGACATTCACGTGAGGGGACCGGTGTGAGACCCACACCCTTCTGGAAGGGTGACTGAGGCCAGAAAAGAGGCCCTGTGTCATTTCAGGTGATATTAGGAGCCTGTTTTGGGTAACCTAATCACTGGGGCAGGAAGGTTGTCTGTGTCTTCTCTTCAGTATTTTATTGCCAGCACAACTGAGAGTAGAAGATCCACTCAGGTGGCATGAGCTACCTCTTTCTCCCCTGTGAGCTGACATGCTGCAAACCAGATGTGAGCTGGAATCCATTTAGACAGGTTTGGGCCTTGCTGAAAGGTTGAGAATGAATGTTGAGAAGCAGGACTTATTTGCTTGGGCGCAGTACTGAGCTAACGCATCTAAATGGCTTCCAGAGTACAGCCGGCTCACTGGCAAGTCTAGCTGGCAATTGTTTGCACATGGCAATGTGGTCGGACCCTAAGAGGAAAAGATCAGTCCAGGCTCTGTTCCACCTTGTGCGTTGCCATCAGAATCATTCACTGAGTTCACGTGGCAGATGGTGATCGTGAGCAAGCCAGGAGGAACTGGACTTGCAAAAACTCAGCTGGAGTTCATAAGGGTCAGTAGCAAGAAAGTAGAAATTCTTATGTACAAACCAAGAATGGCTGAAACAAGTATGTGGAAAGAAAATGAATGGGATCCTTTTTACTTTTGCTCTTTATAATATAAGACACCATGTAAGAGGAAAATTTGGAAAGTGTTATGAGTGAAATTAAATTGTACAGATGAGACACAGAATTTTCCCTGCACAGTCCTTCCATTCACCATCACAGATAAAGTAATTCTTCAGAAGCTTATGTGTTGTGTTTAGTTAAACAAATTCCCTTAGAGACATGATTGACTATTTTTAAGCTGAACACTCACAGTAACAATTACCTGTGTTCTCAATGTCCATGAGCCTCAATAAACAACCCATGGATTTATGTCTTAGTGAGAACCAACCTATTAGTTTCAGCCATAAATCTCATGTGCCTTGTGTGCAAAGTGAATTTTAATAAAAATCATATAAGGAGCCAGACTTGCTAGGCAGGGTTTCACATGGCTGCCAACATTTGAAAACAATTAATAGAGACCTTTTGGGGGAGGGTAAGTAGAACCATGTCTTTAGCTCCTGTTGAAATACAGTGGACTCAGTGAACTTGCCTGAAGGACAGAATAAAGAGGGTTTTTTTTCTATTAAAAAATAAAAAAAGAAATGGAGACCATCACTTCTAAATAAGGGCAGAAGGAATGGAAAGGGTCATTCCTTTGAGTTTGCAATCTCATCCTCTCTGACACCCTGCTGCCAGGGAAATGGCAATAAGTATCTTAAAATTAAGCAGCAAAATAAAATAAATATACATCTGTGCTCCCTGGTCTGAAAATAGATTCTGGCCCCTAATGAACAGAGGCAGCACATGTGTTCAGTTTCAAAACCCTCGCCTTCAGTGCTCCTTGTGCACTCCCTGTCTGAGTGTACAGAATGTGTCGTGTCGAACAGAGTCCAAAAGACAAAACTAGGAGTCACTGCTCATTTTTATTCTGCTGGCCATATTAGTTTTATAAGCAAATAGTTCAGGCACAGAAAAATAAATATGAAAAGTTCAAAGAGAGAAGGTTAGGTCCCACATTTCAGATGCTTTGTACTGTCTCCACGGTGCTGAGGGCGGAAAGGTTGCTCTAAAGGGAAGGCCAGGGATTTCTGTAACATGCAAGAAGCCTCCCAGGGTCTTGGTGTTGTGTCTGCCCAGTCCGTATAGGACTAGTTCAGCTGGTGTAAATTAACCCAGCTCACAGCTATAATATACTGCTATAATATACTGAGGAATGGATGTCTTATCACTGGGCTGGTAAAGGACCTCGGGATTGAAAGGTACTATTTATACCACGTTTAACCAAATACAGCTGAGGGCAGGTCCACTTCATGTCTAATACCAATAAATATGTAGGCTTGGTCCAGGTAGGGAACTCTGGCAGTGATAAGGGGATAGCTACACTCTACCTGCCTGCTTTTAAGAACCACATGACATATGTTTTGAGTTACTGAAGTGGCATGTAGCAGTATGTATGTATCTGTGCTGCTACTCACATACGCTTAAATCTAGGTTGGGATGGCTATAATAAAATTAATATTGCAATTGCAGATGGAGTCAATCTCTTCCTTTTGGAAGCTCTTGATGGAAGAAAGTGATTGGCACTGGTTTTATGGCCAAGTTTGTTAAGCAGTCAAGGTGTGGATCCCATTATCCACTGCTGTGTATATATACATGTCACACTGAAAACACTGAAGCTTGAGTAAATGATTCGGGAGTAAAAAGCTTGAATCAAAACAGATTGAATTTGAGCCAGCTATACAATGTCCAAACACAAAAAGCTAAGTCCAGCTAGCACATCACTGTGGCTACAGGTATTGTTAGTCGGTCAAAAAGTGCCTTGAGTTTAGATAGTCCCACTCAGAATATAGGAAGAAGGATCAAGCTGTTTTCCTCCCCAGCTAACTGTTCTGTGATACTTTCCTATTCTTTTAGGAGTGCGATAGGGTATTTGGTTGACTTTGGTATTTTCAAATAGTTGCAGTGAAGATGTCTTCACATCTTAAAGCCATTTGAGGATTAATTGACATATATAGAAAACCTGTATTCTCCTTGGTGAGGAAGTACTAAATACTAGCTTCTGCCTTCAGATATGGGTACACCAAGCTGATTTTAGTTACTGCCATCCTGGTATATGTAATTAAGCTCAAACTGGACTGCAGTACTGCGTATTGGTGGACATGAGGAAGACAGGGGGAGCAGAATGGTCAAAAGCACTAAGAAAGCTTGAGGAACAGAGCTGAGAATTGAATCCTGTTTGTGCCCCAGTCCAGGGTTTGCTTAGTATTGTAACATATACTTTAAGATTATTGAAAACTTGATCAAAAAAACAGGAGGTGTCTTTCCATCTACTTCTGTGGTCTTTTGGACTTGGAAGTCATTTGCTGTCTTGCAGTAAATGCTCAGGTATAAGCTATAGTTTCAACCTTCTTTTTCTTGCCTCTGGAGATCCTACAGAGACTGCTCAAATTACCCAAGAGGGTTGTGATAATATATTGTTTTCTTTGTGTAATTACACACAGGTAATCCTGGTTTATTTCTGTTATCCCTTAATTGAGCTATAAGATTTTTTTTAAGCTTAAAAAATGCCACAGGCTTTTTAAGGGCTCTAAATTAAAATGCAACAAACCGAAAAAGAGCCCTCCCCAGTTAATGCTATTGACCGATAATCTGCCAAATTTAATTGTAAAAGAAGCGTGGGTTTTTAATTACAAAATCCCAAAGAGATCCTTCAAAACAACTATATGGATTTTATTTTGTTTTATTATTTTCAACTGCCCTGTGTCTCTATTTTCTCACTCAGCCTGAGGTATGCTTTTATGACTAAAGTATCAAAACCCTGCAAACAGAGGTTCATAACAGAAATCCTGATAGATCTTTAGCTGCATGGGTGGGCGCAGCTCTAGCAATTGCATCTTTAAAAGACTTATTCACCCTATCAGTGCTGTAACAGTGGCACCTGTTAGCAGTGCTCCTGCAGTCTCTCACTGTTTCCATTATAAACCTCTCTTTTCATGAGTTCATTTCTTGGCTAATAAAAGTTTCCTCACAGCTGAAACTTGGCTGAAAGTGACTTTGCCTGGGAACAATTATTATTAATATTTTTTTAATATAAATTTTCTTTTAAAAATCTTTCTGTTACTTTTAAATTAAAAGAGGGAGAGGTTTACAGGGTTCAGATGCCTACTCCATGCATATACAACCAGGTCTGGTAGCCCTACTTACAGTTAGATGCCAGCTAGAAATTAGGTGATCTGATTGTCCTGCGAGTCACATGGCACAAAACTAACTGAACTGCTGTCAGTTGAATAAAGGGGTGATGACAAACCACAAACTGCATGAAGGGTCTGTTGCTCCTGTCTACTTGGATGACACTGGTTCCTAGCAAGTGTGCAGACCTTAGGACAGGGTTTTTGAAAATAAGTATATCTGGGAATTTAAGGTTAAGTAAAGGAAGAGCACAATGGAAGTAGGTTGTCCCTCTCAGAACTGAGTCGTGCACGCTAAGTTGCTAGAAGAGAGTAACTTAAAGCAGCCTAAAGAGTGTAACCTTCGCATGTGGTGCCCCCCAGGTGCACACGTGCTTTCACTAAATGGGTAATATCAAGTAGGGCCGAGGACAAAGTGCGTCCTGCCTTCTTATCACACATTACTCAGGGTTTGCTGATCTGTTTTTCCCCTGCTGTTCCCACGTATGCTTATCAAACACTGAGTTTCCAGCAGCCCTCTTCTCCCACCAGCGCAGTGATTTCCTCTCCTCCCCCTGCCGCCCAGCACTGGGCGAACGCAGCCCAGCTCCCCAGTTCCTCAGCTCCCCAGCTCCCTGGCTCCCTGGTTCCTCAGCTCCCCGGCTCCCCAGCTCTCTGGATCCCCAGCTGTGCATGCCGGTGACAAAGCTCCTGCGTCCAGCATTTCTCATACCCTTGTTGAACAAAAGTGTGCTCTCTTCCCCTTCCAAAAAGCTGGGCAGGAGGAGGTTGTCATATTCAATTGATGACTGATGTAGAGTGTGTATTCGGGAAAACAGTATCTCCTCCCTGTCTCCCAAATAATTCTGAGATAGAGCACATATATGGTGCTGAAATACTTAGCAATATTGACAAGCTCTTTGTTCCAGACAGGAAGCGATATGTAAATTAGAAGATTCCTACAAACCCACAAGGGCAGGATCCCCACCAAGGAATTTTGGACAATCATACTTTGCTGAAATTAGAAAATAATCCCAATTTGAACTGAGGTATGTGAGGAAAATCTCTGACATTGCCTTCTCATTATATACAGAATTTGGGTAGTAAACAGGCCTTGTGAGGATGTGGGTGAATTTTATCCTCCTCGAAAAACACAAGCATAATCTATTTTTTTTAATTAAAAAGAAACCAAATATCAGGTGACTGAAGATCAAAGCAGCAGCCCTGCACTTTTGCAGCAGTGGGTGTAACCATTTTGTATATAGTATTTCAGTTTATACATTTGCAGGTATGTAGCTATTGGGCATGCCTTCAGCTCTGCCCCATCCTTACCTGGCACAGGTGCATCGTCAGACGCAGCAGCAGCTCTCGCTGGGCAGCAGCAGGGGTGGGCATTCAGGTGCTCAGGCAGGGGTGTGAAGCAGCTCACACACATACCGTACACACGCTGTGGCCAGGGAGGGTTCCCCAGTCTGCCAGTGGGCATCCTAACAGCTGGCCAGAGAGCTGCTCTCCATTTCTCTCTGTGGTTGGTTTATACCAAGTGGAGTATGTGGGGCTAAACCGCTCAGGTGAGAGGTGGAGTACTGATTTCAGATCCCTTCCAGCCCTCATTAAGGGTGGATATTTGAAATGAAGCCTCAGACCCAAAGTACAAGTCAGCTCTCCAGTCAGGTTAAGTACATACTCTAACACAGCATAGCATCCTCAGCTGCAGGATCCTGTGCATCTGGGCAAGGAGAGGTCTTAGGGCATGCAAGAAATCAAATTCCCCCAGCATCCCCTCACATCCAAACTACGGACCTACAGCACCCTGACTTTGCCCTCAGTGGTGGTGTGAAACTCGCCCGTTGTCCCTTTGCTTTTCTTGCTCATCCCTGAAATGCTGTGCATTGAGTGCAGTCATTTAGCAAAGAAGGAAACTCAGTTTTCCTGTTTTTCATCTTGGTAAGGAAGAAGATAGGTGCCACCTGAATTTTTCATCCCATCTTCTTTCCCATCCTCCTTCCCCCTCCCCGTTCACTGTAAACTCAAAAAAAACCCCCAAGCAAACCCCGCTCCAGCAGTCTGGCCTCAGCTCCGATGTGCCCTCTCAAATAAGCCGCTTCTGTGCCTTGGTTTCCCCCTTGCTAAAAAGAAGATTATGCGCATCGTAGGAGAAATTGTAGTCTACATCCAGAGGAATTTGCTGATTTTTGCTAGCTGGTGTCCTGGTCCTAATGTGTGTAAAATGTGAATCGCATATTATAGTTTTCTTGAAGGAAAGGGGCTGAATCCTACAATGCTGCCTAGAAGAAGGATCAGCATTTTATAAAATCTTTACCAAATGGGGTCCTCTTCCTCTTACCCAGACACCTCTCCTGTTCCAGCGTTACGGACATGGACTTCCTCAGACATGCCTCTGATTTACATCTCAGTCTGTGGAAGAGGATTCAGGCCCAGAGACTTCAGATTATGCTATTTTTAGCCACCAACAATTAGATGTTATGCAGTTAACTAACAACAGGGTGGAAAAATACTAAGAGGAATTGTAAATATATCCTAATAATTGTATTGCAGCATAGGATTTATAATTACTAAATGTGTGATAACTGCTTCCTAAATGCCCATGCTCTTTAAACAACCTAATTTATAATTTAAAAAGCTGACAACTCTTAAAGTGTTTTATTTTATCTTGTCTGAAATAATTGAAGAGTAAGTTATTGAAAACCTTTATTTTTCATTAGCCTTAAATTCAGCTACAATTAATGTGCCCAATTTGATTATAAACTGCACAAATTAAACAATAAAGAGCTGTCTAATGAGAAATTAATTATGAGGAACAGAAGAGGAGCTGGGCTGGATAAAAGCAATAAGTTATGGCCTATGGCAGGATGTGTCAGGTTTTAAAGGAGACAAAGGGCTTTTTCCTCAATGTGTGCCAGTGCTGATAGGGCTCATCACAGATCAGTAGATCCAGAAGCCATAACAGCACGGTAATTGAAACTGCCAAAATCAATAGTGCTGACAACCTTAATTAAATTAAATATGTCTCTGATGAGCTCAAACAGCATGGCAGCGGACCACTTGACCCCTTCTCGGAGCCCCACTTGATAGAGTGCAGCATGCAGCATGATGGATTTCACCCCCGAGGACCGCTGGAGCCCTCGCGCTACTGTAGAAAATTGCTCCAAGAGTGATGGTCTCCCCAGCGCAACTGTAGCTTTGACTCCAAAGTGCAGCCCGGAGTTCATCGCCTGCTCCTGCTTTTGCTTTGCCTGAAAGGCGCGGGGGCTACTTTACTGAGCGCAGCCTGGGGAACTTTGTCAGCATGTCAGCTTTCCACCCTCCTCCCAGCAAAAATAACAGTTTTGTTTGCTAAACAGGCAAACAACTTCCATTGCAGCTGGCTGCCTGTGAAGCGGTTCTGACTGTCTTTTTATTACAAGCCGCGTAGCTGGGAGATCCGCTTGGAATTGGGTCTAATTCAGGCTTGGGCTTTAGGTTTTTTCTTTTTAAAATAAAAAGGGATTGGGCTGAGACACCCTAGAATTATCTGAAAGATCCTCATGGGATTATAAGAGGGAAAAAATGGACAGGAGACAAAGAAAAATTCTTGTCACTTAAACCACAGGGCTGGAATCTCCGTTCAGCTGTACAGTCAGCAGTTGTTTTTCTCGCTAGGAAATTGCATGAGTAAATATTTTTGCAGAATGCTGTTCTCTTGACCATGTAGTGCTGACTTCCTAAACAACATGAAATAATTGCACCTCTAAGTTTGCAAAATGTTTATGTCAGCATTAACAAACTGTTCCTTCATTATAAGCCTGTCAAAGATCAGAGGCTTAGATTATTGAAGTAGATTCCTTTCAAATGCTGAAGTTGTTGCTGTGACAACTGGGGGAGAGAAGAGATTGTTGGAGGTGGACAAACTGTGGGTTTTCCATACCAAAAGGGTTTAAGTAATCCGCCTCCCTGTTTAGAAAAATACCTCAATCACAGTAAACACCCTCCAGCTAAGCACAGAGGTCTCAGAAAGGTAAAATGTAACATTGCATCTAAAAACCTATGGGTTTAAATCATGCTGTTGAGCTTCATATATATACACAAATTAGGCTAATCTTAAAGAAATGTGATCCAGATACTGTAATTCTGTTCCATGTATAACAAGTTATGAAAGACACCTATTCAATATATTTTGGAGCATTGCTATTCTGTTAGGAGCTCGGGCAGAAATTTATGATACTGGAAAAATTATACAAAAGACGATGTCCTTGAATCACGAGCAGGCCCTCCCTTGCGGTGCGGTTTATGGCATTGCTAATTTAAATATGGTTCTGTGTCAGGCAAACTGTTTTATAGCAGCCTCTTTAATCCAGCCTTGAAAACTTTGTAATCCAGTACATAAGAAAGCAGTTTGCAGGGGGTGGGAGGAGAGGTTGCGTTTGGATTTCAGAAACGTCTCAGCCCAACTTTTCCTTTTTTTCCTTTTCCTTTTCCTTTTTATTTTCATTTTCATTTTCATTTTTATTTTCCTTTTTTTCCTTCTCCTTCTCCTTCCCCTTCTCCTTCCTATTCCCCTTCCCATTCCCCCTCCCATTCCTTTCCCCTTTCCTTTTTTTTCCTTTGAGTTAAACTAAAAATAAAAATAACCTTTTTATGCTCTAAGTGCTGTGTCTTCTTTTCATTATTATTAGTGGAGAGTTATAACAACATAGGGGTCAGATAGATGCCAAATTCCCCATACAAATCTGTAGGTGCAAACTCTGCCTTTGAAAACTACTCTCCTTTTAGTAACAGTGTCAAATAATAACAAATTATTAGTAAAATAATATCAGTAAAAAAATATTACTAATAGTGTCAGCAGTAACCAATGCCTTTACCCTCACTTCTCCTCAAAGGCAGGATGAAGAGCCTTTTTGCCTGTGATGGTGCTGTCAACATTGCTGGGTTATAAAGGGAGAAAAGAGCATCTAGAGCAAAAGGGACTTCCCAGAGGGTGAAATGGAGCAGAATCTTCTCAGGTACAGTGCAAGAGGTGTGACTGCAGCTCTAAAAGAACAGCAGAATGGAAAACAGATTTTTTTCCAGTGGCCTGACAACCGAGGGAACTGCTCAGCCTTGGCAGAGAGCCAGCATTAGGGCCAAAAGCTGTTGAAGCACAGATCCTGCTTGGGTGTCTCCTTCACCTTCCATGGCAGTGTTGGTTTTTTGGCCAGCTGACTGGTTATCCGCTTGCTGCCTGAAGCACGTACTGCTGGCCTCATCCAATCCCTTAGGGCTCTCGCCATTTTCTGTCTTCCCCTTGTTTAACTTTTTACCACCCTTTTCCTATTGTATCTGTGCCCCAATAGATGCTTTTGCCCCACCGTACTGTGTGGTGGGTGTAAGGTAGCTGACCCCTTTGCTAAAGAGGGTGCTGGTGGGATGCACGCAGGCAGTGGAGTGAGGGGGAGCCAAAGCAGCCAGCACAACCCCTCATCTTCCCAGTGTTACCGGTGCTAGAAGCCAGTAGAGTTTGACTGCCTGAAAAACAATTTACCAGGGCAGGGCACTTGGGATACACTGCTTTTGGCACACTGACATAACACATGGGAGGAGGGCGAGGAGCTGCACTCACCGGTGGCTTTAACCTGAGTCCCTCTGCAAGGGGACAGGTTCTCTGAGGCTTGAAGGAGGAAAGAGCGAAGGAGTGTGTCCCGTGACTCAACATGATGCATCCCCATTGCACTGGACCCACCCATATCACTGAGTGATATCAGCTGCCCCTTCCTTTGGACGCGGTGAGAACCCCAGTCCTTTGGACACAATGAGAGTATTTTAAGTGAGGAGAGGAGGCTGCTGGATATTTCTGGAAGGACTTGTGAAGTTAGCGAAAGTCTCAATGCTCAGATCAGAGAACAGTGTCAATTTTGCATTTTTCTGGAAGGTCTGAGCTGACAAAACAGGAATTTAAAAGCTTCATCCTTGAGGTTTTGTGCTTTTCATTTCTCCTGACCAGTACATCTGTAGCAAGCCAAGCATTCAAAGCTCACTCTTGTTGGGAAAGCAGTTTAGAGTAAGTGATTCTTAATCTGCTTATTCAAGATAGAGATATGTTCTGGAGCCAAACTTTTCTGAATGTTCTGTTATTTTTGGCCAACCATACTAGATCTCCTTAATCTTAAAGAACCCAAAGTATTTACTTGTTGCCAAAGAAACACTTTATGTTTAGGAGAGATCTGATTAGCTACAGGCAGCTTCATCATTCAGTTTTCAACCCTCCATTCTGTCCTGCGGCACCTGACCTCCACGGGGGGTGGCCCTTGCCACCGAGATCGAAATACATAAACCACCTAATTGAAAGCAAAGAAGTAGAGCAGCATAAAGGTTCTGAATTGAATCTCAGTTTGCATATTCTACTAATAATTTGGCCTTTATCTCCTGTATTGTTCTCTCTACTCTGACGCTTCTGATTAATCTCAAGTGATGTGTCTGAGCTAGTCTTGTGTCACCAGCCTTTGCAGTGGGGAAGAAAACTAAGATAGCAAGACAGATAGCTCGGAAGGAGCAATTTGTATAAGGAGGAGAGCCGCATTGATCATGTCATAGCACTACTACCAGTAACAAGTAGAAAAGATTCTCGTTTCCACAAAAGAACCTTTGCTTGAATAGCTGTAGAGAGTAAAAGCCATGCAAAGTAGTTTCCGAGAAGAACAGTTTCAAGAATAAAAGAAAGAAGAAAATCTCTCTAAAAGGGTGCATGGAAAATCTTTTACATAGCACATATAGGGATGGATTTCCTGGCTGGTTAAAAGAGAAGACACTGTGAGGACTGTAGATCCAGGTCATGGCACTAAAGCGAGTACAGGTGTATTGCTGCACATCCCCTTTCATAAATATCCTGGCTGCAGCTGGCCTTGCCAAAGTCACTTCATGGTCCCAAAAGCTCTTCTCTGCCTTGACACCAGCAAAACCTGAGCAATGTCTGGCAGCTGGTGTTTCAGCTGCTGCTTACTGTACTGATTTCAATCACCCTGTGTTGGCTGTTGTATTTATCTTGCCCATGAGCCTGCCATCTAAGTATATATGTTTTATGTTCTACTCATACAGGGCCAAGTTCCTGAATTACTTCAGATCAGAGCTTTCTATTTTCAGTCAGAGTTCGAATGTATTCAAGTTTTGGGTACAGCTGCATGGAAAGTGAAAACTTCTGTACTGGGCCTGGTCATCAAATATAATGACCCATTAATATTCCACTCCAAGCAAAATTTGGCTTGAAATACAGTTTTAGGTGCTGATGGAAAATCATGTAGTTGGAAGGGTGATCTTGCAGTCTTACATAGCTGAAAAAGGTGTTTGCACATCACACACATTATATGTCATCAGGCTGAATCCATTTTAAATATAGTCACAACTCCTTGGCGCACTTCTAATATTTTGCATCTTTCTTGTGTTCCAACATTATTAAAAATTAATACCACTGGACCAGAAACCTTCAAGCAATTCTAAGATTGTTGAATGCAATGTTAGGGGCTGCTCATTTGAGAAGTTAGTCTCTACTTAACATCTTCCTAGCTACAAATGGAGCAAGAAGTCCATCACCAACCAAGCCGTATATGACACATGCACTCCAGGGAATTTGGTGATTTTCACATTTGGTGTTTTTCATAAAATTTCCAGTCTTTCACAAACCACAGCTTTGTTGCCAGCTTAACAAAGCCAGCATCACCTTAAAACTGTTACCACCTTAAAATGCTTTTTAGTACTTTACATTTCCCAATGAGTTGTCCCAAGGAACTAAATGGAGCAGCAAACAAGACAGATACCAGTCCTGTAGATATTTAGAGTATAGGAGACTCTGCTTAGCTTCCTGAAATCTTGAAAATTTCAGTAGGACAGAAAAGGTAGGATCATGGAGTGAATTAAAAATGCACCACTGCAAATAGTCCATGGTCAAGGACTGCCTGCCGGCTGGTCCGTCGCTTTCTGGGCAGAGTCATGAAGAACTGCTGGGGTTTTCAGCTTTGTGCTGGGTGCTGTGACACCCACTCAGCTCTGCTGGGGGAGCAGAGGGAAGCCTGGCAGAAGGCAAGGTGGGAGCGCTGGTCTTTTCTTATTACACCTTTGGTATCAAACAGATGAAGACTGCAAGAGCAGCTGTGTGACCTGCTAGGTATCATTGAGCTCAGGACTATGACTGGACTCTTGCACTGATTGTCTGGTGAGATAACACAGCCAATGCTCCAAAATTAAATATTTCATTAATTACATCAACAAGAACAGAATGCTCCAGTATATCATTTTGCCGGACTTTTTTTTTTTTTCTGAAAAAATCACAATTAGTATATTTTGCAGCAGAATACCATGATATTTGATTATTCATTGTTTTGTTGCATAACGATCGAACACAGTATTTTCTTTTTTCAAAACGCAGAACTGAAATGGTTTTTATATATCTCTTACTTTTCTGCTTTGAAATTGCTAAATAGAAATGGCAGGATTATTAATGGCCTTCTGTTATTGCTAAGATACACTTTTGTTTTACTGTCCCTAATTAAAGCTTATTATAGTCTTTACTTTTGTCTGCGTATAGACACAGTTAAATAATGTCACTTTTGTCCTTTCATTCATTTTGATTTAAATTCTAGAAACTTTTGATGCTCTGATAGTATCTTTTGACAACACAGAAATGTAATGAACTGTGAATGCCCTGAAGCACAGACCTTCAAAATTTAGAATAACATGAGTTCACACTGAAGGACATTTTATTGCCTTATTATTATACTAGTACGGGAAATAGTCTTAGGAGGAATGGGAATATTAAGAAATTATTGTTCATTTGAGTCATAGGTCAAATCAGAGACCTTATTGCAAATGTATAGAAATTATCTTTACAGCTCCTAGAAGGTTAGATGGAGTTCAAGGCCAAGCATTCATACAACTGAGAAAGGTCAAATTATACATATGATAATACTTGGTGACAACAAAGCCAAAGGTCAAGTCTGAGGCATTATTGTGGCACATACAGAGAAAATTACCATTCAGATATCATATGGCATTCCTGCTGGCTCCGGGGCCAGATTCTCATCTCGGTTCTGCTGTTGTAAAATGAATGGTCCCAGTTATGCACCTGTGCATTTAAAAGACTGGTTTTATTCTTGAATCTTTAGCCATAGTTCAATGAAGTTTCCAGTAGAGAAAGTAAACATGTTCCCCTTGACAGTCTGCCATTTCCATATTTTAAGACATGTAGACTTCTTTTCAGTAGATAAATCGGCCCCAAGAATTTCCTTTTTGTTATTGAAGTATTTATGCATCCTGAATGCTTAGACAAAAAATAACCAAAGCACACTTTTATAAAATCTACAGAGTTATTAAGAAAATTATGCATTGTAAGTTACAGGAAAAACACAGATGTGCTTATATACTTTTTGCTGCGCATTTTAGACAAAAAATATTTTCAATACGTTGCAAACTGGTTTTGGTCTGTTATCAGAGTGAAACTTTTAAACTTACTCTTTTTGAGACGGTTTTATTTTAGAGTTTGTTGCCTTAGATAAATGGAATAATAAAGGAATTATTTTCAAAAGCATTTGTTCTTCTAACTTGTTTAAGATCCTCTGAAAACAGCCCACTCAGATTACTAGTTGGAGAGTTCAAGAAAGAAATTCAGCTTTTAGAGCAAACTTATTTCTGTTGTTGTAAAAATATAGAGTGTCAGCATAGATAAATCAAATGGTCCTCCCCAAACCAATAGGAGAAAAATGTTAATGACTCAGAGTTCTGCATAAAACAAATGACCATTTGGGAACATATTCAAACAGCAGGATAACTTGTATATTTACTCTAATACACCGTTCTTGGCAATTAGAGGTAACATAGTGATATTTCTACTGAAACAGTTAATAAAGGCCCAGAACGGCAATGCAGGGAAAAAAAAATCTGTGTATGCTGCTGCTTCTTCATCATGTTCTGTACATGGTACCACAATGTAAATGTTTAATAATAATAATACAATGCAAAGAAATGTTTCTGTTAAACAGAAACTGATTCCATATTCATTATCTTGTCATTTATTCAAATGTATTTCTCATTAGACTGGGGAGAGTCTCAATGAGAGGGCTAAAGACAGAAAAATTCCATTGCAAGAAAAATGTGACATTTTACTCTGTGCCTGATTGAATGTATACTCTTACAGTGGTAATATCCTTTAAAACTGCTTTCACAAAGCTGTATACTTAGAATCGCTTTAAGAAATAGTGTCTGCTATATACTGAATGTGATAATTATATGTATACAGAAAAAATTAAGCTACTATTTTTAATGCATGTATATATACACATATGCACAAACATATGCAACTTATTTCAGAATCCATTTGAGTCACTTGTTTTATTTTAGTCATTGTATTAATAGTAAAATATGCCTGACCAGAAATAAGAAGACATTTTCTAAAAATGAAAAAAATTACAGCATTAATAAAGTTGAATCCGATATTGTAGATTGTGAGCAAATAAAATGGTGTGTCCCAGCAAATGCTATTGCATTTCATACACTGATTTCTGCCCTTACTGTAGCTTCAGCAGGACCCATCGCATAGTGTGCCAGCAGACCAGTCTACCTTAATTAATATTTAGCTGCAGTATCTGTTGAATTATATTACCTTCTGTTCAATCCTCTATGAACATTTTTCCAATTCTCCACATAGTATCAGTGGTCCCTGTACTCTTGTGGTGCTGTATAATTATACACAGACGATCATGCAAAACCACTCAGCAGTTCTGGTACAGAATGCCATCAGAAATCTTACTGACAGTATTTAAATCATGAGGGACATATCATTGTTGGAGTAGGAAAGTGGCTTTTAAATACAATATCTTAGTGCACCTTTGGTGAGGGAATTTGTATTATTTGAGTAAAAATAGTAAATATCGCTCTGTGGAGATTTTACTCTTTGGACATATGAAGGAAGATTTATGAAAGAAAGAAAAAGATTGTCACAAAGATAAGTTCAAGTATTCAGCACCTGAAAACTGAAAACAGAACTGTTTTTTCTTTCCCTGACTGACAGACTTGTCAGCTCTGGTGTTTGTACCTACCTTGAGTCTTTTTTAAACCTAGCTATTGCTATTAGTAGATGGTATGGGAATCTCAGCCTTCATTTATTTTGAGCCCTCCTAAGAAATATGAGGGAATATGACGCAAGTGCAATTTAAAGCTTCAGAGGCAGTATCTCATGATCTTTACATGAAGGAAACCTTGCTGAGTGACCTCCCTGTGCTTTAGATAGGCAACACTACGTCAGTCTGCCAATAGTTATTGTGGTCTAAATTATACCTCCAGCTTTGATTTGGTTTAGTCCAATTTCAAATACTGAGTCAACCTCGTGATGAGTTAATCGAACAACTGCTCTGTATTCATAGCATAGTGGTACGAATGACTCAGTTCTACACCATCTTCTCCACCAGTTGTTGCCGAATCAGCCAGTGGTGCTGGTGCTGGTGGTAATGCCGTACTTTGGCGGGCACAAAACTCACATTCAATTGGGATGTTGAAGTTATTAAAGAGCCCAAGGATTTTTATTTTTCCTAGAGGAGCAAAGTTTGGATATGACTATCTATTCAAATTCCAACTCTGCCCTCCCAAATGCTCCTCAAGTTTCAACTGGATCTTTCAGCCAGCCTCTCCCTCAATTCCAGGCCCAAAAGAGTGCACATCACTCCTGGCTGTTACCCAATATCAGCATCACCCTCTCTCTTAGCTTGTCTTCCAGGACAGCCCAGGAACAGGGAGCAAAGAGAACAGGGGAGCAAACCAACACAAACGATGCTGCTTGCCCCCCAGGGCAGAGCAGCCGTCCCCTCCTAGCCACAGCCGGGACGCTGCCGCGCTCGCGGCTTATTGACCTCCGTGTGCAGGAGGAAAGCCGGACAGCCAAATACCCGCCAGCTGGATGGCTGGTGAGCGTGGCCGCACCGAGGGGCCCTTGCAGGAGACCTGTGCCCGGTGGGGCTCAGGCAGGGGTTTCCCTTTCATCGGTGGTGCTGCCTGCAGCAGCCCACGCAGCCCTTGCTCCCGGTCGGCCCCGCCGCTGTGCTGGAGCAGCTGTTTGTGCAGCTGTGCAGCCAGCCAGATGGGAGAAGTGATTCTGGCTGGAAAGAAAAACATGTTGCTTTTTGCAGGGTGTTTTAACATTTTTTTTTTTCCAGCCAGATCAATTCCCTGATCCGGTTGGTCAGGCAGGCACAGAGAGCTGTGCTTGGGTGGCTGCAGGACAGCAGGACGGGTGAGGCAACAGCCTCTGCCCTAAGCGCTTTGTGTACCACTGGAGATACGCTTGGGGGACTGATGCTGCCATTTGACAAGCATTTATATTGACACTCAGGAAAGCAATCCACCTCCTGACTTCTCTTTCTTCCCCAGCTGAGCATTTCCAGGTCCCACTGTTGCCCATGCATGGAGGTGCTCCTCCAGCCAAGCAGGCGAGGGGAGAAGCAGGCGAGGGGAGAAGCAGGCTGGCTAACACACTGGGATGAAAAATACCCGTTATCCCATGGGATCTTCCACTGCTAGGTCAGGTTCCCTAATCCTCTTCCTGGCAGAGCTGCACAAACCCTTTCCCCGACAGCAGGTGGGCAGCACAGGGACGGTGAGGCCTCTGCCTGCTGTTCCCTACCAGATGTGTAAACTAGAAATAATGGGGATTACTAAAAAAGTGAAGATACTGCCTACTGGCCAGTATCATGCAGTATTTTCACAGACTCCCTTCTTTGGCAAAGACTCGGGACTGACAAAACGCTTTAGCTCTGCTCTCCTGTAGTGTTTGAGGCGTCTGCTCTGCTGCCGCCAGATGCTGGGAAGAGCTGGGGTGGGGTGAAGAACGTTTCTGTGCCAGTGTGGACAACTGGTTTCAGTGCCTCCATGGTGTGGGACAGCCCTTTCTGCGGTGAGCGACTGTCCTTTCTGTGCGGGATGACCTGCGCCCCTGGCAGGAGCATCAGCGGGGACAGCCTGGCTCGCTCACGCAGCAGCACGAGCAGAGCCAGTGTCTGACTGTCCTCCGCACGCTGCTGCCTTACTACACTGCCTGCTTTGTCTAAACCTAAAGCCACCAGTTTCAGAAGCAATATTGTCAGGCATCAATCATAAAGAATATCCTCTCCCAGATCAGCCTAGCTACTTATTTCACAGCCAGCCCAGTGTTTTTTTGACTGGTTACGCAAGTCTGAAAGCCCAGGGAGCAAACTAGGTTCTGCTCAACCTTGCCCATGGCCAGGAAGCTGTGGGCAATGTCTGGTAGTGCAGACTTGTTCACTGGCAGTGAAATCAGCTGAAATCAGCTAAAATCAGTGCAGGGTTTGAAACACGTTTAGAAGAAATCCAAATCAAACCCAGGAAGAGCCTTGCTTCTCTTCTCATATCTCAGCAAGAGTTTACAAAGCTGATAGTTATAAAATCATCATGTGACACCAGACCTTACCCAATATTTAGCATTTTCAGCCTCCTTTGAAGCCAGTGACCTGAAAACACACTTATTCCCAGGTAGGGCTGGGATGCTGGCCTAAGACACTTCATGGCGAGGTACTGAAATGCTTTACAGAAACCTTGATACTCAGCAGATACTAAGCACCTGCTGCCTGAAATTTTATTCCCTTTGGTACGGATCAAGTCAGGTTCCCAAAATCAAAGTACCCCCAAAATCACCTGTGGATTAAGGAAAAGAAAAGGTTGGTTTTGAACAGCAAATGACAAATCTTACATAAACGCCACAGAGAGAAGAAAAAATGCCATTTTTTCCTGACTACTCTCATGTATTTCATGTGAAGATTTAATATTCTGCTCATCCTTTAACTCTGATTTACCTATTTTTAAGACTAGTAAACATCCAGTAAAGATATCTGAACGGTCTCTCCGTCTTTCCTTAAATGATTATTTCGAAAGGGGCTTATCCTATATCTAGCAAATTCTAATCCCTATGAGCTAAACTTTGGAAGCGAGTGAGGAATGTAGGTAGAAAGCTTTTCTCTTTCAAAGTCGAAGGGTAATAGCATGTCCTTTCTATTCCAAAGTCAGAGTGAAGACAAGTTCCTCTTGATGAAAGCGCCACAGTTAATCCGTCTCAGGATTGGTGTCTCCATGTAGCACCCTGGGGAACTAGAATAAAAAGAAGTGTTTTTTGCCTGGTGAGCTGTAGAGTTACAGTGCAGGAAAATCCTTGTTGTACAGTACGCTATATTGTTTCGCTAATGTATTTTTTCTGTGCTCTGAATGAAGCGCTTATACGCAGGGAAATTGGCTTTGAGGCAGCGGATGAAATCGTAGTGGTGTCAATGATCTGCCTTACAGCAGAACAAGCGATCAGCTGATGGATCATGTTAAATCGCAGAAGACTGGATGCCAAGACCGGTTCTCATGGTAGCAAACCCGTAAACATCGGGAGCTGTCCTGTTAACATCTGCAAGACTGCTCCAGAAAGGAGGATAATTCCAACACATTTATTAAGGAGTCAGGCTCCGTTCTTGTTGATTAATTGTGATCATTTGTTGAAGAGCGTAAGCTTTTCTTTTCCTCCTGACCTATTTTTAATTACATTGCAAAATGCTCTGAAACCCCACATATTTCATTTCATTGCATTTTTTTAAATGTTCAGGGTGGAAACAGGCAAGGTTGGTTTCTTTGGTGGAAGTTGCCTGATAGTGATTTTTCTCCCTTTTTGCTGTTGTGTTCTTCAAACAAGCTGCTTTTGAGGGTGGGACCTGATTTATTTCCGCAGTTCTGAACATAAAACCAAGTTATTTATTGTAGAATCATAGAATGGTTTGGGTTGGAAGAGACCTTTAAAGATCATCTAGTCCAAACCCCCTGCCATGGCCAGGGAAGAGCTACAGAGTTTTTGCTGCAGTGCTGTGAAAGGTCCTTACCAGACATACAGGACCATGGTGCAAGCAGCTTGCACTGACACACACAACGGGAGAGTTCCCGTTTCGCTGATTTTATCGCTTTATTGCTCAATGTTATTATTCCTCTCAACTCCAAATGAAAGCTGACATTCTGTTGTGAGTTTTTGTTGTTCATTATTTGTTATTACAGAGCTGTTCAGATGTAGGGAGTGAGAGAGAGCTACAGTTTTAAAAGACATAATTGCCACAAGGTATTTGTGTGGTCAAAGGATAAACAATAGCCGGGCTGTTTCTTCTGACTTCAGAAAAACATTTTCTTTGAATACTCTCTTTTGCTTTCTGAAGAGCCACCATTATATCTAACCCCAGACTGTATACAAAAAGCTCAATACTAGATGATGAAAGATTTTCACGATGCAGTTCTTGGGGACTGATGGGAGAGTACTTCATCAGTGTTCACTCTTAATCAGTTTAATCTGGCCTTGCAACCGGTGTGATAGGGTTTGCAGTCAGCTGATGGCATGAATAATCAAAACTTCATGTGAGGCTCAGACTGACTATACAAACTGATTCCTTCCAAAGCACGTATGGCACATGAAATACCAAATTAATGATCACCCAACTATAACTAACCATCCTTAAATCAATTTCCATTTAAAAAAGTGTTTGTCAGAGCATCAATACAGTATAAGCAAGCCCATGCTTTTGCATGCTGAAGGCTTATGGAAAGGCTGCTCTTTGCGTTACCACTTGATGCTTCAAGGAAACATCAAAATCTGGCCAATCTTTTCTACCTTTCCTTCCCCCCCTAAGAACCCTCTTTGCGCAGTTCAGCTTTTCCATCAATTTGTCAGACTAGCATTCATTCTCATGGCAGGGAAAGTTAGTGGCTTAATTGTTCTAAAAATGGGGAATTTCCTCATGTTCTGGGCCTGTCCTAGTAAACCTGGCTCCGTCTCAGAAAAATTAGTGTTCTCTGTTTTGCAAACCTCATCACATTCAACATTCAAAGGAACAGTCTGTGTGATGGCTGGTGAAATCAGCTACTCTTACATTTCATTACTATAATACAGCTGTTAAAGCAATACCTTTCCTTTCTGTTCAAACCTTTCTCTATCCTCTAGAGCAGAAATTTGTCAGGAAAAAAAAATTGTTACAAGTCCATTTATGGATGCCAATGAGCTGCTGTAATATTTGATCCATTTATTTTTATAACATACGTTATCCCGAATACATATTTGTTCTTACTCTCACCTGACAATTATATACTGTACTTTTATTGCTTTAAGAATAGTGTCCTCTTCATCTTCTTATGATTGTTATTCCAGACTAATTTTCAGCTGGTGTAAACACATTTGGAGTGAGCAGTTAACAATGTTTTAGGATCAAACCCCTAGTGCTTCTAACCTAAGGATCTCAAAGTGCTGGAAAAATGTTCACTGGTTTTGCTGAACAAATATTCCAACTTTTTCTGAGATACTCAAGTCTAAGCGTATTCAATCATCCCCCTTTGTTACTCACACAGCTTTCTGGGCTGGACAAATAATTCACAGTTATGTTAGGTGAATAATTTAATTAATTATTTTAATGTTGTCAATAGCTTATCTGAAGGGAGGGAATAATTCGTTTTTTATTATTTGCTTAACATTTAACATTCCCTGAAATAGGAAAACATGACTATCAGATCTTTTGAGGTCAAGTCTTTATACTTCTAGCCTCAAGTCTACTCATCTCCTTCTTTTCTGCAAATGGGAACTGCTATGAGAACAAAAATTTGGCTTGAACTGAGTTCTATATTCTGGCATGTGTTATGAAAGCACTGTCATATTCCATTTTTATCAACTATTTTTGGTTAAAACACAATTATTTGTCTGCTAATTAACACGCCTGTGTCTTTATGGAGTCTCAGTCTTGAAGCAATGTATGAAATGTCAAGGAGGTAAAGGCAAAGGTTAAAGATGCTTGGTGTCTTTCCGTTAAAACAGTGCCAGGATAAGATTCGTATCTTTTTGAAGAGGAGGTTGCTATTTCTTTCAGAGTAGCTGTATGATTTTTTTTTTTTTCATCACAACTCTGCATGCATTAGTCTCCTACAGGGCAAATTGCTTTATTTAACATGCCACAGAAAGCTACTGCTGTTGCATCAGGGAGATGGAATGCTTCTCTTAAACTGTAATGCCAATAATTGCCTTTGGACTTCCACACAAAGAAAGTTTTGGTCTTCAAACTGCCTGGAAGGGTTTCTCTGTAATTGCTGTAATGTACAATCACTCCTAGAATGAAAAGGAAAATGACATATATTTAGAAAGTTCAATAAGAACAGTGCAAACAAGCAATGCTATTATCCAAGACGGTGAATGAGCCTCATGTTCTGAGGCTGAGCCTCAGAAATTGTTTTATTGCACATGGTGAGCAGACACATTGTTAATATAAAAGTATAATGAAAGCAGTTGGAGTAACCACAAGAACACCCTCTGAAGCATCCATGTTTGGTTAAACATAGTTGTCTGAATTCGTACCAGGCAACTGGGCTGACAGATTATTTATGTCTGGATTCTTCCCCTCCACACTGATTCACAGCAGAATAGGTATATCCTACTTACACATGGAAAAGTTCATTGCCTTTGACCTTCAGGGCAATTAAAAGGCAAAATAATGCATATTTTCTAAGCCTCACAGCTATTAAAACTCTACTTTCAGGGAGATACTTTGGCCGAATCTCTTAACGTTTGTTAAGCTGCATCATGAGTTTGACCCACTTCCCAGCACAGTCAGTCATGGCCCTGCCATGGACCTGCAAACCTGAAAATGTGCAGGTCTTCAGCTGTCTGCATTGTCAGAATAAGAAAAGCAGAGAAAGAAATTGCTGCTATGGATGTAAGACAACAGCAACCTAAAATGCTCACTGTTAACTAATAGGATTTAATATAATTTCCTCCGAGCAGTGGGAAGTTGGCTTACTGATCAGCTACAGCATAGGTAGCTCTTAGTGGGCTCAATCTACAGGAGTTAAAAGCTGGGGAGGATGGAGACTTTTGTCCTGATATTGTGTAGCTGCAAGAATAAATGGAAACTCCAAAAGGAGGAAGGAACAATTCACCCTTTTTTACTGAAAAACTTCACAGGGCATGAAAAGGGTTGTTAAAACTCTCTGCAAAATAATCTTTTGGGCAGGGAAGAATATTCTAGATCAGATGTTTGCATACGACTTCTACTATTCCCTTATCTTTTACCCACACACAAAATAATGATTTTCTTGTCATCCTATTCATTGGTAAGAAAAAAATAACTGTGTTGTCATAAATGACAAGCTATCTTCAAATACTGAGTAATTGAGTGAAGCATATAAATTCCAAGACAGAGATCTATCACGTCTTTTCATGAAAAAAGTGTTCGTAGTATTAAAACTAAGGAGAGAGATTAAAAAAAGTGTGTCAACATATTTCTGACAGTATCGGGATACTTATGAGTTTTTCTGCCATGCTCTCTTGCAAACCTGACTTTTTAAAATCAAATGTTCATTTAAAAAATGGCTAACATTGCCTCAATGTGTGTGTAACTCAGACTAACTAATGAATAATTCTCCTGTTATCTGAAGTTTCATTTCTGTGTATTTTCTGGTTTTACTAAATCAAAGTGCTAAAAGCAAAATATAGTCCTTAGGGATATCTAGATATAAATCCTTCTACGATGCACTTGCATCTATGAAGCAATATCTTTTCCTGGTCCTTCTGTGGGTGTGTGATAGGGATTTTGTGTCGTAGAAAAGATTCTCAAAACCGCGATATACAATATAGCTGCACCTTCATTTGGATTATTAAAGAAATTACAATAATCTGCATAAAAGAGGTTCAGTCCTCAGTTTGAGAAGACACTTCCCCAGTACTTTACACAGGAAAGTTACAACTTGAAATACATTTATGGAAATTCTGTCATTCATATCTACATGCTTTCTTTAAATCACGACATAGCTAGATCAGAAACTGCAAATAATTTTTCTCTCTTTGCTTTTTTGTTTGCTTGGATTAAGCGTGCCCCACCGCACAGTTGTCCTGCAAAAGGAAATGGAGAAGCAGCTGATAAACATTTTGACAGTTCAACTCTCCCTACTTCCCACTCAGCAGTTCCCCTTCCCACTCTCTGCCATCGCCTGGTCCCGTTCCCCAGCCACGTCTCAGCATCCTCATCCCCCCCAGAGGAGCCCCTCGACCGCTGCCAGTGTTTATTGATAACAAGTTTGAGTGTTTTGGCAACTGATAAGGCACATTGTGGCTTTTGTAAATTATACTGTAGGTACATCTGCTTGCAGTTTTTTTCTTTCTAAGAGTCCCTGAGGTACGCGGTCAGATTGCAAATGATGGCTTTGAAACGTGTTTTCTGTTTCAACATCTGAAAACATCAGTGTCTGACAGGGGGACCATCCTAACAGCCTGTGTTTGGGGTTTCGTTATAGAAATGACAGCACTGAAATCCAAACATACTCTGCTCCTAAATTATTTGAATGGTGAAAGATGCACACAGAAATGGAAGTTATGTTGCAGGAGGAAGGGTCTAGGGTGTTGTGAAAATAATTTATGTTTTGCCTGCAAAAATTCAGAGGAGAAGGAGAAAATTTAATTTAAAATTTCGCTTGTCATACAAAAAAGATTAAAATCTGCAATTTGTTCAAACATAAAATTGAGTTTAGTTTTTTAGTTTCTCTTATGTAAAAAAAGAGTGACAAGTGTTAAAATAAAAGGTAGTTTTGAATAGAAAAAATATTCTAATGTCTTCTGAATTAGAAAGAGAAGGATTTGACTGAAAAAATGAAGCAAATTTGATAGCATTTGATTTTGGCTGATCCAAATGTACATTTTTCAATGAAAAAGTGTTTCAGACAGCAGCTAGATCTACTCAGAGGACTATTACCCTCTGTGCAGTTCTTTCCAGCTCAGTTTCCTTCTAAAAAACAATCCCTACAATCTACATTTCCCTTTTCCCCCATGAAAGCTAACCTACAGCACATCCATATTAATCTCATCTTTTCTTTCCAAAATTCTGCTCAGCCCATGCTAGTCCTGCCACAAACTCTCTTTGTATCTGTGTCCTCCCTGCATTCCCTCAAACCCTGCACTCCAGTTTTCTCCAAACCTTTCATCCCTCCTTCTAGCCACCCTGCTTCTCTGTTCAAACAGGGCATTTGGGAGAGCAGAACAACAGAAAACAACAAGGCAGGCTTGGAAAACTTGAAATAACTTACACATACATGTTGCTCCAAGAGGGCCAAGTTTTCATTTGGTTTAAAACAGGATAATTCTGCTGATGTGATAAAATTAGCACTAATTTAGACGTTTTCCTATCACAATCTCAAACTGGCTCACACTTGAGATGTGGACTGTATGTGTGTGTGGGGGAGAGAAAAACAAAATCCGGAGCAATGAAGATTGTTGGTCTGTCTGTCTCTCTGAAACTTAGGAAAGTTGAGCATTGCCAACGCGGAACACTGGTTTTAAGATTTATCTGAAAAAGCCACCAATCACTTTACTGCACAGAAATCCTACCCCCCAAAAATAATTGTATTTCCTGGGGAGGGATACAATATCAAACCAGAACACAAAGTTCCAGGCCTGATATACAGCTTTAGTCCACCCATAAAGCAAGTTTTGGTGCGTCCTGACTTACAGTGTTGTGACTGTCACCTACATGAAATCAGCTGCTGGGCATAGTTATGTCCATCTGCTATTTTTGCTAAACCTTTTTATCTCACATTAATTATAATTGCCTCTATAGCTGGTTTTGCTGTATCCAGTGGTGAGAAGGGCAGGCTTGCTCTGGACTTGGCAGCCAGAACGAGTCACACAATAGACCTAAAAACACTTAACTGGAGATGATACAGTGATGTGTGAAATAATTTCTTCAACTCGTGTGTTCCACAAATACACGTTTTGACTCCTGTTTTCCACCTTTGATTTGCTAAAAATCCTTAAATCCCTTTACTTCTTTCCTAGGATTATGCTATGGATTATTATGGATGCTATAGGATTATTCAGCATTTTGCAAGATTGCACCCATACTTGAAAACTTTCTTCCCATCACCCCCCTCTCCCCAAATTTACACAGATCAAAGCTGATGAAAGAGTAGCAGGGGTAGTTCCACTGCTTGGTTAGGCACTCTGATCTGCTAAAATCTAGATGTGGAGCAAAGGAATCTAAAAAAAAAAAAATAACCCAAAGAGTGGTTCTCAGGCAGCTCTTTTGTGTGGGGATCATATACTTGACACCATGCCTTATGTGGAATGCACATCAAATCACCTGGAGACTCCACATCAATGGTAGTTATGTGCATGCATGTACCACAAAGAGAATAGACCCTTAAACCAGTTGGGTGCATGAGACAAAAAAAAAAGTCTAAAGAGTGTAAATCTAGAGGAGCACATCAACTTTTTCTTTTGATTTACCTCTCTGCTCTGCCTTATGCCTTTTTTTGTTTTGTTTTTTAATGTTTTAATGGATGGATTTAAAAAAAAAACTTTCCCAGTGCAGCCAGTGCTTTATTTTATAAGGTTCTGTCCTTAATCTAACACATCTGTGTTATCTGATCCAAGACTGCGCATAGGATAGAGGGCCAGATTCTTAGCTCCCATGCACTCGTCTCATAGACTTCAAGGGGGTTACACTAACTGCAACAAGTCGATGACTTGCTCTTGTTTGTTGTTGAACTCTTAAGTGTTACCATATTTTTCCTTTAAATGTTACTGAAGCCCATACCCAGTACCACTCAGACAAAATTATTTCCTCTGTGCTGAGCTGATTTTTGCTCCAGGCTGGCATTTACTAATTTCAGGGAGGTTTTGCTATCACAGTGAACAGGACCAAAGGAAGCCTCTTGTAGGAGTCAATGGACTTCAGTATTTAGAAAAAGGATTTTTGTACCTCAGAACTGAGTCCTGGGTTAAGGTCCATTTACCCCTTTCAATCTAGGAATGGCAGGGATGTTATAATAGAAATTTTAATAAAAGAAACCAGAACAATCGACCAGTCAACCAAACAAAAAGATAGGAAACTGCCTGTTTGTATTCCAGGATGAAATGGGTAAACTCTGAGTTTACCTTCCACTACACACTCAAGCGGGAAAGGCAGAGCCAGATCCTGGCTATTCTTTCAGTGATGTGAGTAAGCCCAATGGACCTGCCCACTAAACTGAGTAAAACCTCAGTGAAGCCAAGCATGTTCTCACAAGCTCCATGCCTTTCCTGCTACGACTCCACCAGGTACTACTAGACCATTCCTGGGTTTTTGCCCACCCTGCTGCTGGGCAGTCCATCTTAAACAGAGATTTCTGACCACATCGAGGAGCAAAATTTAACAGGACTTTCCCCGTGATTTTGGAAACCAGGCTCTGCTACTCCTCTCCCCTCTAGGAGTCCCCACCTTTTCCTCCTGATCCTCCCTCCCCAGATTGCTTTCTGAGATGCAAAGAAATAAGGACGACAAGCAAGGGCAACAAATTCCATATTTCATGCACCAAATCCCAGCTTTGGTTCCATCCCACACACGCACCCTGACCCCAGGTGACGGCAGCCCATGTGTTTGCAGCACACCACGATGGCTTTGTGCCTGGCTGGGGCCACACACCCAGCAAGGGAGGCCATGGAGACAGAGCGAGGACATGGTCCTCTGCTGCTGCAGGACATACGCCTCCAAACAAGCTGCTGGTCTCAAATGCTGGGAGAAGAAAAGCAGAAGGAAGATATGAGGCCTGCAGTAAATGTATGTTTCCACAGAAGTGTATAATATGTGCATTGTGTGCTGCATGTTTTTTAATCAGAATCTCTGCTATTACAACCTGTTTAATGGTTACTGTCCACCCAGCTGGCAGGTACACTAAGCATTCAAACTGCATAGACATGTTAAAGGAAGGAGGAAAAGTGATGGATTACTCAGTGCAGGGTGTGAAATAGAGTGTAATAGATTACCTGTTGACATTAGCTCAGAGATCTACAAAGAAAAAGTTCTTTCATATATCTAAGAGCTATAGTGCATCCCATGATTTTTTTTAGACATGCAGGAGGAGCAGAAGTGACTCCATATCCAAACATGGCCTACAATTGCTTCAGGGTGCTCCCCCTCAAGGCTGGTGTCAAGGGCAGAGGGAAGGCCCATCTGCAGAGAACTGGGATGCCTCTCCACCTGCCGTGGTTTAACCCCAGTCGGCAGCTAAGCACCACGCAGCCACTCGCCCACCCTCCCCTCCCAGTGGGATGGGGGAGAGAATCGGAGGGAAAAAAAAGTAAAACCCGTGGGTTGAGATAAAGGCAGTTCAACAGGACAGCAGAGGAAGAGAAAGTAATAATAGTAATAATAATAATGATAAAAGAATATACAAAACAAGTGATGCACAATGCAATTGCTCACCACCCACTGACCAATGCCCAGCCAGTCCCCGAGCAGCGATCACTGCCCCCCGGCCAACTCCCCCCAGTTTATATACTGAGCATGACGTCATATGATATGGAATAGCCCTTTGGTCAGTTTGGATCAACTATCTTGGCTGTGCCTCCTCCCAGTTCCTTGTGCACCTGGCAGAGCATGGGAAGCTGAAAAGTCCTTGGCTGGTGTAAGCACTACTTGGCAACAACCAAAACATCAGTGTGTTATCAGCATTATTCTCATCCTAAATCTAAAACACAGCACTATGCCAGCTACTAGGAAGAAAATTAACTCTATCCCAGCTGAAACCAGGACACCACCTCTCAAGCCCTATGGAGGACTGCAGGAAGCCCTATAAAGCGTAACTCCTTGAGTGAATCATGAGAACACCTAAATAATTCATAAGTCCAGTCTGCATGGATGCTCCTAGGAGGTTGGTTTTGGTTTGGGCTTTGTTTGGGGATGACTGCTCAGTGATAGGCCTGAAGTTTACCGATGTTGAGACATGGGGAGCATAAGTATGGGGTAGCAACAGGCTCAAACAACATCACTGTACACCATCCAATCTGAAGTTCACACTGTAATAGCAAACCCAGGTCTCATGTCTGTACTTTAAGAAAGATACAATGACGTTGGAGTGAGCATCAACAAGACCTACACAGATGGGTCTAGAGACTGAGGACAAGGGCAGACAGTTGGAGAAACTACTCCAGGTGGTTACATGTACTAAAAGGAAGCATGAGAGAGGGGTTCATCTACTTACAGGAAGAAAGATCATGCACCACTTAATTTAGCAGAAATAGTCACAGGGAACAACAGCCAAAAGCTGAGGATGGAGAGTTATGCTGGAACTAAAACAAGCTTCTTACTGCATGGGTAATTAACTACTACTAAAACAATCTCTGAATTTCAGTGATGACTTCTTCATGTTTTAATATTTCTAGCTTAAGAACAACTACCTTTTTGGAAGCTATCTTTTATCCAAATACACACTTTTCTGAATTCAATCCTATTGTAAGTGGATGAAATGAAATGGCCTGTAATGTATATAGGAAGTCGTATTAAGCAATCTGATGTTCCCATCAGCCCTTAGACGTTATAAATGAACCCAGAAACTTCTCAGGGTGATGATAGATGTGGAGACTGCAACTCCCAGAGTGAAATCCTCCGTTTCAAGCAATGCAACCGGAACTCTGTGATCAAGCCTGACCATTGCATGGTTTCACTGCCTTCTGCAAGATAGCATCGTCTGCAAGCTGGTCTCTTATATGCAGATTAAGAGCAGCCCTTGGGCCCTGGCGCTTTGCCAGCTCGACCCTCCTTTAAGTGAAGCTGGGCTCCGGGTTGGAATAAGCGCTTGGCTCCATATGGAGAGAGTGGCAAGTGGTCTCAGTTATTCAGTTCCCACTGATCCAGGCAGGAACTTGGAGCACTCTGCGTTTAAGGACTGCACCCTGTGGAAGGGTTTTGGTTTTGGTTTGTGTTGTGTTTTGCTTCAGCAATTGGGTTAAGTAATTTCACCAGCTCCCATAAAGATACCTGAAAAATGTCATTACAAGCTAGTCTTTATATAACACGCTGCCCTGACGGTGCTGAGCCAGGGAATGCATCCCAGCTGGTTCCTGCATCCTTGTGTCTGGAGAAGCCTCTGACTGATTCTGCTGTCAGTATCTCTGCCTCTCCAGTCTGCTTCAACATGTTCACAAGTTTCTCCCTCTCTCTGTAAGAGATTCATTTTTCTGAATGCTGAAAACTGATAGCACTGCTAACTAAAATATTGAGCACTTCAAATGTTTATATATCAGTTCCTTTCGGACATAGTTTAAAGAATCACACAGAAGCAGCATGGAAGACCTAGCCAGCACTTTACGTCAGTCTTCCAAAACATGACACAAACATAAATAAAACTACATCAAAGGAAAAGGAGGAAATTTTCTGTATCAAACAAAATCACTAACCATAGTTTTAATTCAGGAAAACGTAGGTTTTATAGCATCTTCATGATTGAGGGTAAAAAAAGGGTTAAAAAGGGTAAAAAAAAGGGTTAAAAAGGCTAAAAAGAAGGAAATTAGTAGAAAATATGATCTTTCAAAAGCAGTGACTGTTTATTGTACTTAATTTGGTTTTCTCCATGTCTTACCAGTTCTGCATATGCTTTAGCAGAAAATGAATTTTGTCAAGTCACTAAAGATAAGATTATTGCAGATTCTTAGAAAGGGAAAGCATAAGAATACTTAAAATCCCCAAGGCCTATTTTATATACTCCACTCTAAGTGTTGCCGTGGATTTCAATGAGACCTACTCCCATGAAATTATCAGAAAGTTGAAAAAGTCCTTTACAGGCACCCAGGGACCAATCTGAAACCTGAGGAAGGGAAGGGACGGGAAGGGAAGGGAAGGGAAGGGACGGGAAGGGAAGGGAAGGGAAGGGCTGCAGAAGGTTTGGATCACTGCATTTTGGGCAAACAATTGGAATAGCTTGTTGTTTTGATAGATCTCTACAGCTAGTCCAGCTTCTGTATCTCACCTCAAGCTGGCAAATGGCTTTGCTCTTGCTCCTTGCGTTCCACACAGTCATTTTAGCAAATATGAATGCAATGCCTTCCTTCATCAGGTATTCCCTTGGGAAGCAGCATGGGAAGGAGAAGCCAAGCCTGTTACCTTGTGGGTTCAGGCTGGCCCAGGCAAGGACAGTGGGGAGCGGTGGTACCTTTTGCTCTGTCTGGGAGAAGCAGAGTGCGTAGGTTCAGACAGCTCCTTCGTGCTGGGATGTAGTCGGCTCTCTGTCACAGAAGGGTCATGAAGAATAGCAAGGGGAGCTGTGGGGTGAGACCCCAAACCAACCCTGCTCTCCCTGGAAATGTTTGGCCTTGCAGTGGAAGGCGTAACAGGGAAAACTGGGATTGCAGCTCTCCAGGACAGCTTTTGCCTAGAAGCTCCAGTGTGTTGTGAACATGGGCTGGATGACGAGCATTTGGGGACTGGCTGTTTTAATGACTTCCCTATCTAGTGGATACCACCTTCGAGGTGGCCAGGGCTTACAGGGTCGAACAGAGTTGGGAAGGCAAATGGAGCGAGGCCAGGACAAGAAGAGGGGTGAAGCAGAACCAGGCCAAGAAAGGGGATGCAGCAGGACTGGGCCAGGAAGGGGGGATGCTGCAGGACAAGATGAGGGATAGGGATGTGGCAGAGTTGGGCCAGGAAGGGGGATGCAGCAGGGCACAGGAAGAGGGTTGCCATGGGGTTGAGCTGGGAAGGCGAATGCAGCAGCGCCAGGAGGGGGGAAACTGTGAGGCTGGGCAGGGAAGGGAGATGCACCGAGACCGGGCTGGGAAAGGGACTTCTGCGGGACTGTGCGGGTACCAGCTTGGCAGCTGGGTCAGTCTGGGTGGGCAGAGCTGGAGGAGAATGCTGTGGGAGATACCTGGCCGCAGGTGCGTTTCATGGCCAGCTGGCCCAGAGCTCAGCTACAGGGGACATCCCTCCCTCGCTCCTTCCCCGCCTCACCCGGCTGGGAGCGGGCTGGGGGTGGCCTCCACTGCCCGGCTCGGGGCGGCCTCCACTGCCCGGCTCGGGGCTTTCAAGGCGAAAACGTTTTTTGAACTCCTCCGAGTAAGATTACAGAAAAGTCTCACGGTGCCTGTTTAAACAAGTGTGTCTGAACAGGAAAATCAAACAGACAGGGACCGACTTCAGTTTCTCTGCTTATACGATGTTTGAAATGATAAGCCAGGATATATTTTCACATAATTGGGCTGTGTCGAGGTACCGGCCATTTGATCAGATAGGGGCTCTCTATGTAGTCTCACATCAGAGGGCTAGTAAACTACAAATTAAGGCAGGCTTTAGATTTTGTCTGTGAAGTAGCCAAATAAATTGAATTTTAACCCTAAAGGTCATAATGGGGAGTGGGGGGGAATACACAAAAAAGGCAGAATAATGTACCAGGATAACTGAGTCAGAAAGAGTAAGGGAACAAAATCATTGGAAAGGGCTCAATCACTCATGAAAATCCATAAGTATTGGAAAGATGCCAATTAATATCTCTGGATCGACAGGGAGCTTTAACAGCCCACACTTTCACCACTCCGAAAGAGGTCTGCAGGAAGGCAGGGCTAGAGGGGCAGGGGAAATGTAATGCACCATGGCTCTGTTGAAGGCTTTTGGTTCACTTTTGTTCTATTTGTTGGTAATTTTTCATTTTATTTGGTATTTGCCTACTTGCAACAATACCTTGGGGTTGACAGAACACCCTGGGACACCTCACACAGGCTGGTAGGGTGAGGGCCAGAGAGCTCTGCTCAATCCCCTCCATCTCTCCATCCCTCCATCCTATCCCATTTGCTCTGGCATCTCAGGCCTGGCAACAGGCAGCCTGCCCTTCTGCCTGCTCCCCTGTCCCCTCACCTCCCCCCAGACTGTCGCCAGCTGCCTCCAAAGTGGGGGGCAGCTCCCCTGCCCACCCACCAGCCCCAGGGGAGGACTCCCAAAGGCCTGAGGGCTGCAAACGCCCTTTCCTCCCTGTGGCCACTGCATAAGTCAATCCCTCCTGCAAACCCAAGTCTGGTCCCCCCAGCCGTGTGCTCCAGACAGATTCCCAGGCTCCAGACAAAAAGGCCAGGGGGGCTCCAGAGGACCCGGCTGGCTCCCAGCCAGCCCTGCTGAAAGGGGATCACAACAAGCCAGATTTACTCCTAAGAACAAAGTTTCCGGTGACTTTCCAAGATGCTCATGGTGCTCCTTTCTCCTTTTTTAATTCTCCTCCTTCCCTCCCTCCCCTTATTTTTCAAAATCTCAGCTGGAACAGAGGTGTTCCCTGTCACTGCTGGTGAACTTACTGCTCCCCTCCCTTGTCAGCTCTGTGTACGATCCTGCGGCATTTCTTTTTCTGTCCCTGGTTTTATACATCACCAGTATTTAGCTACTTGTGTTGGCAAGTGAGGAGGACCTGAATTTACCTGTGAGGCTGCTACACGTGATTTTTCCCTGTAAATAGCTACTGCTGCGTCAAGCAGATGGTGATCTGCTCCCACATCCCAGCCCCAGCAACCACAGTGTGGGAGTCAGGATGCAAAGTGTATGTGTGTGCATGTGAAAATATAACCTACAGCCAGGGCTTACGGCTACACTAGTCACTAGTGAAGGGTGGACTCTGATGGGAGATGTCAGTGTAAAAGGTGAAACAGTTTGCAAAAGGCCACCAGCAAACCTAAAGGTAACTCCATGTCCTGAATGCACCCCTGCTCTGCCTGATGTCACTGAGCCCCCTCTTTGTGTCTCTGTGTTATTAATGTGGCACCATTAGCTCATTGTCTCTCCCGTGATTTTATAGAAAAGGAAAAATGTAGAAGCACTTTGTTGGTATCCTTTAGGTTGTCTCAGAAGTAAAAGTCAAATTGACCCAAATCTAGCCCAAGCATAATGGGACCGTTAACAGCAGGGGACAGACCGAATCCGGTGCCACCCCAAATCAATAGAGTTCGCACCCGGTGCCAGGATCTCACCCTGCTCCACAGCATGGTCCACGCTGATGACATGGGAGGAGATGGGCAGCAGCCTGCACGCCTGGCCTGGGCACCCCACAGCCACCCTTTGTGGGCCAGCCTGGGCTCACCCCTGCAAGGAATGCTCAGTTGCGTGGAGGGTGTCATACCTTCAAGCCATGGATTGCAGGGAGAAGCCTGATGCTGTTTGAAAGGCTGAAAGAAGTTCTGCTTTGAGAGACAGAAAAAAAAACAGCTGTTGAAAAACAAAGTGACCCAACACCAACAGAGAGCCCACACTTGCTACATAAATATTGTCAAAACCACATATGCAGGGAATAACATGAAGGCAGTGCAAGGCAGACCGATGTCTAGAAATGTCATCTCTTCTGTTCCAAAAGCTAATCACCCCAGCAACAGGCAAGCCAGGAACATTTTAGATTATGTCTATGCTTGCGGTTGATGGAAAGTCTGAGAGGAACATAAGCTTTCTAAAAGACAAATTCAGTTCCCCTACAAAATATTTGGGATTTTTTCCCCTCCTCCTCTGGCAGTGAAATTGTTTGGTTACGTTGATTTATTAGAATGACGTAACTCCCAGTATCATATCTAGCCATCGGCTGCCACTCAGCAAAAGGATGTGGTGAGATCACATCGCCAAAATAATAAGGCACTGGAGTTCCTAAGCAGGAGGTTACATATCATCAGGACAGTTTCAAATTCTTGCGGATGGCTTTGATAGTTGCAGGAGTGTGATGTTGTTTTGTTTTTCCACAGGCAGAGTCTGGAAGATACTGAACACCAGTTACTCTGCTGTTCAACTGTAGTTTCTTTTGCACAGGGAAATTAAAATCCTTCTATATGTATATGCATGAATATATGTTTTTCCTAACTGGCAGGTTTTTGCTTAAGGCAATCTCTTTCAAACCATCTTAGCCGAGGAAGAAAAGAAATATTTGCCCCAATCCTGTTCCTTGTGAGTTTAGGGGGATATTTTCAGGCCTTGGGTTTTACAGATGCAAATTAAAGGTGGGGGGAGGCAGTCTTGCCTTGGGAAGCTGTGTGACACCAGCAGGAAGGTCCAAAAAGGGGTGCTGGAAAGAGAAGACCTGCCAAGTTCAACTCCAGTGCCTGCAGGTTGAGCTGCTGTCCGCCCATCTGCACAGACACAGCCCTGCCACACATAGGCATTTGCTCTCCCTTGATTTTTCCTTCTATGAACTTTATTTTTTTTCCTCAGGAGCTGATTATTATCTAGCTGAAATGTATTTCCTTCTGAAAAGTGGGTTTGTTTTGCGTTTGCTTTCCCCCCCCATTCGTATAGACCTCTCTCTTGGGAACAGACTTAGATTGGGACTTTTGCAGTTTGCAGAGTTTTTTCAAAATGTGGTGACATGCGCTTCTTCTGCTCTGCTCTATATGTTTTCTTACCGTCCTTTCCATCACGTATTTTCCAGCAATTTAGAGAGATGTAAGGAATAGCTTTTACACAATAGGCAAAGAAGCAGGGGGATTATTTCAATGGTCTTGCAAGTTTGGAGTATTTCATCTTCTTCAAAAGGCGAGGAAAAAAAACTGTGTCCTTGTGAGCAAATGATTAGAAGAAGACTGGGAATACAATAATTACCCCAAATGGAAACCCAGACCGCAGTCAAACAATACAGCTTTTGTAAACCGGCTCCGCCTGTAAAAAATCTAGGAAATCTCATAACTAGAGCTGGCGAAATCCTTTTCTTATGCAACGATATGTAAAAGGCTCCTGAGAAATGAGGAGTAAACATGGAAACGCTGTAAAATTGCATGATAATGAACTTGCTCTGAGCATCGGAGATCGCCTTGGCGGTACCAGCATGGATTCCTTCAACCACAAAGTATTTTCTCATGTTAAGGAATTCGGGACAAATTACATTTCGTGACATTTTGCCAATAAACAAGCACGTGAAGACAAATAAACCAGGACTCGCCATAATCTACCTTGATCGTTGTGGAATTCAAGGGGACCAAAGGAATTGGGAGTGAGACAGAGTGCGGCTTTGAATGAATGTCCTTTATGAGGGAGCGGAGAGAAGATCATTTATATCCTTCATATTTTATAGTTTTGCCTCTAGGAAAGAAAAGACCAGCGGAGTCCTGATTATCATTTACTCATAATGATCGCATTCAATCTACTGATTCACAGTGAATCATATAATAAGGTTTCCATTTTGCGCATGGGGAGAAGAAGGAGGGGTGCTTAAACTTTGTTTAGTTCGCATTTCATGCCCCCGGCCTCCTGTTTCCCTTGAACTGTCCAGTTCAAATGACTCACCCATGGGGCGATGCTTTTTTCGTTTTTTTTTTTCTTTATTCCCCCCCCCACCTTCGGTTACCCCCCAGCAATACAAATCCCTTGAAGGAGAGCTGACAGGTTAATTGTACGGCTATTCATTTTCCTACGGCAGCATTTCATCCGAGCACGGCTCTACTTTCGCGGCCTCTCGGGGCCGGGCCGTGCCGGGCCGTGCCGGGCCNAGCGCTCGGCCCGGTGCAGCCCCGCCGAGCGGGGCATGGCGCGGCTGCGGGCGGGGGAGCAGGAGAAGCAGCCCGGGACGCCTGCTTGCAGCGGCACCGGGAAAGGGGGAAAAGGGGAAAAGTTGCTTTTCGGTATTTTGGCCTAAACCCGTACGCACACCCACCGCCCCCGGACGCGGGGGTACAGCCCACTCTGCGCACCCCTCCTGAGAGTTTGGGTCAGGGCAAGGGATTTCGGCACCTGAGACCCCGCTCCCCTTCTAGATGATATTGCAGAGACCCCTCCACACACGGGTAGGCAGACAAACAAAACCGCTGGCTCGCTGTTAATGCAACCGGCAGTCGGATGCTCTCTTTGCTCTCGGGACCTTTGCCATCTGCAAGCGTTTCAGGTAAAAACCGAAGCGAGGGCAGGGTAAAGCTCTCGGGGCTGGGAGGAGGAGGCTGGCTCGGCAGGGAGGTCTGCGCCGGGGCTGGGAGCCGCGCATCGCCGGTGCGCCCCGTCAAAGACTTCTCCTGCAGACCCCCGCGAGGAATAGTCGGAATCACCCCAAAAAACGAACGAAAGAAAGGCAGCGAGCGGGGAAAAGGCTCGGGGAGCCCAAGCATCCCGGAGCGAGCAGGCGAGGAGAGGCAGGTCGGTGCTGGCGGGCAGGGGCAGAGGTAATGCCACACAGGCGCCGGCCCCTAATGTGCCCGGAGAAGCGGTGCTCTTCTCGAGAGCCGGCACCTTTGCAAGAGCTTTAAAAAATATCTATAAAATGAAGAGGCGTGTTGTCACTGAAAGGGAACGCTGCCTTAGCCATGGGGCTTTCACCAAGACAGCCAAGTTCCCTTTTGGGCAGAGCAGAGAGTCTCCAAGTCTGCTTGACATCTTGAAGCTTAAATAACCGTAAGGCATTGTTACTCCCTGGCAGCAAAGTGCCTCGTTACGCCTGATTGAGCTAATTGCTTTGAAATAGGATATATTATCTATAATTATAGAGATCTTGGAGGAGACGGCCAGCCTTTTCTTTCATCTTTTCCAAGTGCATCATAATGTCGCGATCAAATTAATTTGGGCCACTTGAAATAGTGCCTTCCTTTCAGCCCTGCTCCTCCGACCCTCAAAGAGCCGGGGACGCCTCGGCGGCTGGAGTTTGGCCATCCAAATCACCACTCCTGGTAACCTCCCGAGGACCAGCCCAGGTGCCTGAAGCCTTAAAAGTAGTTTACGTTATGTTTGATCTGGGCTGAAAGGGTAAAGGGCGGGGGGGGGAGAACAAAGAAAAGAGCGGAGGTCTGTTCGCATTATCCGACGCTCAGCGGAGAAGGAGCAGCGGTGGGAGCAGGGAGGGTTGAGACTTTGAGGGCTTGTAAAGCCCGCGGGACGTTTTTAGCACTTGCGATAGATCTGGCTCTTTGCCCTCAGGGCTGAGCTGCTCAGAGCCGGAGCAAGGCAGGCTGAAGGGCGCGGAGGGGGCGCGCAGGCGGTGCCCGGCGCGGCAGAGCTGCCCCGGAGCCGCCAGTCCCCAGAGCCTCCCCGTGTCCTGCGGGGCTGTCTGTTCTCCTGAGAGCTGCTGTCTCGGGGGAAATAAAATAGAAACAAGGGAAACAACAACACCCCTCTCCTTTCTGAGTTCTGCCTTTAAGTCAAAGATAACGTTTACAAAAGGCAGACAATGCCCTGAATTAGCTTAGCGCTGCCTCCTGTCCTCTCCCCCCATCCCCCACGCACTCCTCCCAGCCCTTGTTGTATTCCCACCGAAATAAAATGCTACGGGTAATGGCTTTGCCCAGCACATTCATTATATTGAAACGGGACTGTTTAGGATGCTAATTGCCCAATATTGTTATCTAGCACAAGTGCCTTCAGGGAAGCCCCACGGTTCCCAATAAAAACACTGGACTGGAACAAGCACCAATAAAGTCACCTATTCCCCCCCGCCCTTTCACTTCGGTTTTCCTTACAGCCTAGGGAGGAAACTAAGAGAGAGGCACCTAAAAGCAAGTCAGAGTATCAACACAACTGAACAGATTAAAAAAAAAAAATTCCTAAAATCCAGTGGTGTTTTGGTCACCCAGAGCGCGGCGAGGAAGGCGAGAAGAGTTTGGATACCAAAACTTTCCCGCTAAACAAAGAAATACATCTCGGGGCAGATTTCGTTTTGTAAATTTGACTTCTCCATTCCTAACTTAGAACCTGTAGATTTCCTTAAGAAAGAAAGGAAAGAAAGAAAGGAGCAAGAAACGAAAGGAACTTTACTGGCTTCCCGTTTTCAGCCCAAGAGCTTGCCAGCATGTGAATTAGAATCAAGTCCTTGCTATGGTGCAGTGATTAAAATACCACCGAGTATGACAGAAACGTAAACACAAAGCGTTCATTGCTGGGAGATAAATAAAGAGCTAATTATCTCATTCTGTCAACTCTCAATGAGAGCGGGATCTCGCTCTCAGTATGGGACGCACAGTCATCTCCTCAAACCTCAGCAACATCCCGATGTTCAAACCATTCTGCAAAAGCGGGGGGGGAAACCCCAGCAGCTCTATTTTTCCTTTCATATTTCCATCAAAACAACGAGATCGAAAGCAGCCTAGGGGCTGCCTGGAGGTCTAATAAACACATCACTTTTGTCTTTTGCGCGGTTGCGTTTGGGATCAGGTAAAAAAAAAAAAAAAGATCCTACCTGTAGGATCGGGTGGAGGGGACACCGTGAAACACTAGGCATCGATACTCGTGCGTGTTTTCTTAGTCGGGGGGTGGGGTGGGGGTGCATCTTCGCGTCAAGCTTTGGGAAAATGTCGTGTGATTGGTAGAGCAAACTAATTTTGTCAGGCTGAATGTGCCGATGTCCCAGGGCTAAGGCGCCTTGCTCCCTTGATGCGGGTTAACGTCCTCAATAGTCCCCCTCCAGCTGAAGCCTTTGATCAGACCGCTGCTGGCGCCTAAAAACAACATCACTTGTCTGCCTATTAGAGGCACTGACTAATCGTGACAGATTGTTTATTCTCGCAATTAGCAATGCAGCCGTTTCTCCGAGCACCCCCCCCCACCACNAGGCTGCGGGGAGCGCGGGCAGCGGGGGGGAGGCTGCGGGCAGCGCGGGCAGCGCGGCCGCCGGCAGCGGTACCGGCAGGGCGCGGAGCCGGGCTGGGCTGGGCGGCGGCACAGCCACTCCCCGCCTGGCAGGAGCGCTCACCGGGGCGGCACGGATCGGGAGAGGAACCGAAGCGAGCTATATATCGGTGAATGGGTCTGTGCGATGTGAGTTCACCCTAATCTATAGGAGCACGCGGGGGTGCCCTGCAAAGCCCACGAACCACCTTCGCTCGGAGGAACGCAGCGCGTCGCGGGCGGGCAGGGATGCGTGTGTGCCCGCAGGGCAGTGCTGGCGGCAGCGCCGCGCCGGGGCGTGCGCTCGGCGTGTGTAAGATGCGTGCGTGTGTATCTGCGTGCAGGACAATTCATTTCAATCGGGTCCTGTTGCTTATCAGCTAATAAAATGTCTATTACATCAATTCATTTCATAATCTACATGCTCCTCATCTACCATCTTTATAGGGTCCAGTTAAAAGGAGAGGGAATTCGCTGTCCCTCCCCGTTTAGATAATTACCTTTAAATGACTGCAAGAGCCTCTTGTGTTTCGAGGAGATTAGAGCCCTGCAGCTATCAATAAACTTTTCGCAGCGAGCGGCCAATCGCGTTATTAGAGAGCGGCTCCGTTTTACTGCACATCCGTCCTGGGAGCAGGGATAAGGGATCGTAAAACGAATTTACAAAACAAAATAGCCGGGACTTTAATGGGTCTGGGGCTTAGATGTTCCTTTTTACGTGAATGAACATTTCATTCTCTGGAGACTCGCACACATCTACGCCACGAAACGTAGCACAATTTACGTGTGTGTATGTATGTATGCATGTACGTACGCGCAGATCTCCGCAGACACGTCGAGCACACCGCAGGGCCGGCGTTCATTTAAAAAACCAAAACAAACAAACAAACAAAACCCCTAAAACCACCTTTCCAAGGCGCAGCCAGGCTGTGGGACAGGCAGGGGCTTCCTCCGAGAGGTCACGCTCAGGACGGCCCGATCTCTGTCGGTTTTCCAGAAGAACAGAGCTCAGGCCCGCTCCCTCGCGCTTCGCGAACAGAAAGGCCGGCTTTTTTCCGACGTTAATACATTTTTTCCCCGACTTCTGAGTCTCCCCCCGCCCAGCCCCGTCCCCACGGCGGAGCGCTGCCCCGGTAGCCCGGGCCTTCCTCACTCCCGCCTGCGACGCGCGCCGGGACGCGGGGCGGGGAGGTGGGCGGGGACGAGGGCGGGGCGGACGCCCCGACGACGAGCCCGGCTCGGCCCCCCCGCCCGCTCC
>VYZW01058581.1:9000-64540 GCA_013401315.1 Balaeniceps rex | reverse complement strand
AAAAAGTGTGAAAAAATGTGGCTGCAGAAGCTGAGAAGTCTTGGCTGTGGAGTTTCTCTGCTGACTTCATATGGACTCCGATCAAGCCGATAATTCTTAAACTTTCCACATCCTCTGAGAAAAATAAAATGCTGCTGTATGAGATGAGAATTACCGTTGAATAGCTTGAGAATCCATTATTTTATCTTGGGTTTTAATTATATGTACGTGTTGGGGGGTGACTAATGCTTAGCGTGAAAGAAAATTAAAGTCAAAAGTGCAAATATTAAAGCTAGTGAAAATAATTTACTATTTTAAACCTGGGCACCTGTATTTATATTTGAATATCTGAATAATAATGGCTTAATATCCATACAGAACAACCCACAGCTGTGCTCGAGAAGGTCTGCCTCTGAGCCACAATCTCGGCTCCTCTCTGAGGCCCCCTAATTCTCCTTCTCTCAAACCATAGGGGTCTGACCAGCCCGTTTAGTCAAATAAGCATGAAAAAGAGAGGAAAGTGCTCAGAAATCCTCTGCGGTGGGGTGGCACTCGCTGAATCCTCTTCTGTACCAGGGTCACCGATGGGCTTCAGGGTCTTTAAACAGAGGGTGATGCTGGGACAACTGTGACGGCTGTGCACACATGGGTGGGCACAAAATTAAAAGGGGATTTTTTTCGGTAACTCAAGTGGGTTTCTTATTCAAGTTCTGCAGTAAAGCTTTTATAGCTGTAATACCCATTTATAGATGTTTTTGCATCTCCTCTTTTATTTTTATAGACAGTAGTATCATGGACTAATTCTCCAACTTGCTCAAATATCTTGAGTGTAACAAGGTGGGAAGTAGGTGCAAGTATGTTTGCTTGGGTGCAAGTACGCACGTCTGTAGCGGCCCTGCCTAGAGCTGGCTTCAGAGAAAGCTTTCAACTGTTGCCAGTCTTGAAACCTCAGTGGATCTGTCTTTTGTGCCTTGATGAATGCAACCCAAACTTTGCCTGTCCCTCACAAGTTCTGGCTATTGAGCCTTTATCCTAGAGATAGAAAACAAAATTGCGTAGGAGTCTTCTATGTTACTTTTGATGCTAGCGTGTCCTACCTGTTGATGAACCCAGCTCAGTTTGCCAGACACATCCAGCGTGTGGCTTCCCATGTGTTTCTGTATTTGCTTTACTACAGGTTAAAACCCAACCTACCTCCCCAACAAGCCCCAAACCAAACAAAAAACCTCACCAATGACAATATTACTAATTTGCGTTAGGAATCTGAAGGATGGTAATGATGATTTCATTTCCAGGATTTCCAGGCTAAAGTTTGCTGAATAAGTGAAAATGATCTGTAACGATATGCATGAATTGCAGGAAGGGAGGATCCATCACCAATAAGATATTCATCCAAGCATCTGCTTATCTGCTCTCCATCTGGAGCGCAAGTGCAAGGAAGCAGATAATTGTTGATTACGGATACACAGGTTGGAGAATGTTAAAAATGAAACAAACAGGGGCAATAATGTAGATTCATTTGACCAGGTAAATGACTTGGTATTACAATTAATACTAAGGTATTAAGAATTAAAATCTGTATGTGCTGCATCATAATCACAGTTCCCACAGAGACAGAGGTAGATAAAAAGTGGATTAAAACCAGAAAATGTATTCACTTTTTCTACATCATTTTTGGATCCTTTAAAGACTTCAGTCTCCCTTCTCAGCACATTTCAGCCCTGGAAGAAAATGCAGAGTGTAAGCTTTAAAGCGTATCTATCTTCATCTAAACGAAGAAAAGAAACTTCTTTTTAAAAAGATGTATATTGTGGCAGTTCAGGTACACTACAGCCAGACTAGACCGCACTGTGTTTACTGGTAGAAAAATACACCAAAAAGCCTTCAAGTAGTGTCGTTCCTTGCGCTACCTCCTTATTACTCTGGTTCCTTCGTTTTAAGCTTGGCAGTGATGGCGGTGGTATTAGATGAGTGTAAAGGAATAATTTAACGAGCTCTACGTGTTTATTCAGCTCTACGTGTTTATCCAGCTGGCCAGTTTCCCCAGGGCTCACCAGGCCAATCTTCGGGCATCTCCAGCTTTAACACCATTTGATCTAATCAGAAATATAAAGAGTAGAGAGTCCGTGGTATAACACTTGTTGTTATATTAGGTCTTCCTTTAGGTAACTAGTATATAAAATCCACTTATTAAAACCTATATGTGAGAATAGTGGATGGAACTTTATAGATCTGGTTTTACTGCGGAAAGTGTAGTTATTTGGGGATCTCGGAAGCTGTAACCCTGTACCAAGGGTTTTACAGTACTGAGTAAGCTTAGACGAATTAAAGCATAACATTTTTCTGCATCCTTCCTTGGATTATGTTTGCAGACATTTTTCACTTGGATTATTATTTTTTTTAATTTCAAATGGCAAACAGAAAATATTCTTCTTTCCAGTTGTAGATAAAATTAATGAGGAGAATATAATATTCAGACAGGGATCGTCTATATAAAGTCACTTGCTAGATGCTTTGTATAGAAATATCCTCATGTTTTGACACACTGTTTTCTTGTTTTCTGACAGTGGTATAATTTGCTTTAAGAATTGTTTCAGTCATTTCCCAAATATTTCTTATGCAGCATTGGATAGAAATAATTGAATTTTGTAAAGTTATACCAACCTTCATTATGAGGAAAAAGAGATCTCTTTATGTAATCCCATCAACTTCCCCCTCAAAGATCAGCTTAATTAAAACTACGCTCGTTCAAAACAGACCATCGCTTATGATTATAATGAAGTTGTGCAGGTTAGTTTTTGTATCACACGTGATAATTTCTTATTGCTGTTGCCTTGTAGAATTGCAATAAGAGGTACTGTAATCAAGGATCAGGCTGGCTTTCCATTTTAAACCCCTAATATATTTCAGGGGTGCATATAAACCTACGAGGATAAATTTTGCAAAGGCAACAGCTTAGTGAAAGACAAATCTCAGCTCAGGAAGGGTTTTATTCGTTCACGGCCTTCCCAAAATGGTAGGGGAAATCTATAGGAAGTTTGCTATGGGTGTCAACCAGCACCATGTTTGCTCTCCTGTTTAGAGATGCTTACAGACTCAGCAGGGCTGATATAAATAGAGAACAAATGTTACAAAGAGCAGTACACAGCGAGACAGTTTTTGCTTTACTGGAACCAGATACTCTCATCTTTTTCAAAAGATATTGAACCATCTGATTTTCACGGACTCCTTAAAACGACAGTATTTAGCCCATTCTCAAAATATGCTCTTATTCAAATGGTTCCCAGCAGTTTAACACTCCATCGCTCTTCCCATAACACAGCCATTTGTGTAAATCTTTGTATGGATAGTCCTTTCCACTATCCAAATCTTTATGCATCTTTCAACTGTGCAATGGATTTTTATCAGACTATTAAAAATAAATTATGCAGGCTTCGTGCCACACAATCAAATCTCTGCTTGTTAAGCGTTTAGCGCCAGCGATCAAACCCCCTAAATGTCAGAAAGGTTATAGCCTAGCTGTGTTACCTGCATGAAATAAAAGCTTGTCTTGTGGGCAACTGTGCGTTTTCACGTACGGAACTGTTTTGAATAAAACAATTAGGTGAAAACATTCACTTGGAAATCCTGGTGCTTCTTCCATAAAACTGCAGTTGCAACTATCGGGCAAAACGTGCGAGGAGATGAGGGGGATTTGGTTCTTTTATAGGGCATTTTCTATTCCCATGCCTGATTCAAGACCCCTCCGCTGGTTTCAACCTTGAGCACTGAAATCCACAGAGACTCAGGTCCTTCAGTGGTTTGCTTTCAGTCTATGTCACTGCTATTCTAAAAAGTTGCTCCCCAGATTTCTATGTGATTTCACAAAATTTTACGTTTTGAGAGAGTCAACCCTACACCTGGTCTACTAAAAAAAATGTTTCAGCCTCAGCATGAAATGACACAAAGGTATCACCCACTCTTAAACCCAACAATGTTGATTTAAGATACCGATGGCAAAACCTCCCAGCTCCTCAGTCTGCTTCTATCAGAAAAGACAAAAATGATTTACCAAGATTGCTTTCCACATAAAGATCTCTATATTATGTTTAGTTGTACCCATTCCCTTAGTGCCATTTGTTTCAACTTGCTTATGGCAATTGTTGCACCATTCTTTTTCTGGTCTTGGTGCATAAAGTGTATTGAAAAAGCCAACACCTCAAATTAACTTCCTAGTAGCTCGTTTTAATTTTGCCTTGTGCTGTGAGAGGGCTGATAACCTAAATCAGCCTGATTACTATTTCAGGTAGTAAACAGCATATATTATCCTCTACGTATTGCTGTTAATAGCTCGTTCATAATCCTTGAGCCTATGTGTATTCTTCTAATAATTTATTAATACTACCCTTGTTGAAGCAACAGGAGATGTCTAAAGGTATGAGGAAGAGGTAGAACAAGAGTGGGCAGTGTACAGCCCATGTACCAAAATCCCTCATGAAGAACACATCAGACTCCTATAATTGAACTTGGTTGAAAATGATCCCTCAGGCTATCATTGGGTAAATTTCCTTACTTAAACTCTTGATCTTTATTTGCACTTTCTGATGTCTTGTGAAGAATGAAATTAAGAAGTGTAAGAGTAAAATTAACTCAGGAAAGAGAGCGTGGTTATTGTGACCTTCCGGTAGCAAACCATTGTTTAAATAAAGAGACTAGTACCATGGTTTCGGGCATGGTATGGGAAGGGCAAAGAAATGTTAGTGGTAGTAGCAGTAGTTGCACGTGCAGAGGGAGAACCAAAGCTTGCCAAAGGTGCAGATAAGAAAAGCACTTGGAGGTCACAGCTCTCAGATGCTGCCCTGGCTGCAACAGCAAACTCATGCAATCCCTACCAGCAATGCCCTCATCCAGCTTCTCATGTTCTGCCTTGCTCCAGCAACACTTCTGTAAGTCACTGGCAAAGGATATGCCAGATCCCCTTACAGAGACTTGTGTGCATAAAAGATAAACTATCTATCATTACCACCAGTAATGGATTTACTCTTTTATCTCTAGTAATAAATGTCTGTAATTTGGATCTGTGGTTGAAACCTTGTTCTGGAAAAGGTCATTGTTATGGAGGTCACTACTGTCACAACAAAGGGAGTCCTGGTGCGGAGTCTTTAGCTAATATTGATGAGTATGTGCTCTAACGCCTTGATGAATACAAGGGAATCGCCACCTAATCGCACCAAAGCAGCGCACCCTTTCACTCACTGGAAGCAGTGAGTCCCTTGGTTACTCAACCTTCCTCTGACACCAATAGAAAATCAGAACCAAACAGCTGAAAGTGGAATTAAATCTATTATTCTCAACAGTGCTGAGGACAGAAATGGCATTGTTGCTGCTTAGTGTTGGGGAGAAAACAGGCAAAATTAAAAACTCAGTTTGAGTGACTGTAGTGATGGGCTAGAGAACACTTAGCTGTTTGAGAACTGGTAATACTGGTGTAGAAGACATTAGGCTATTCGCTACAACCTGGAATATGAATTGACAGAGGAGGGAGGAAATGTGCGTCTGTATTATTGCTGCGTTCCTGGAATTAGATTCATTATCCTCCACCAGGTTCTGAGGAACAAGTCTGTTTAAACATCAGACCTGTGTCCAGGTCAGCGATTAGCACCAGGCAGGACCAAAGACTGTAAAGCATCCCATCACGGATGCGCGATGGAGTCTTTTGTGAGTACAGCGTGCGAAAGATCTGCAGCTGCAGCTAAACAAAGGGGACGTTTACACACGGAGTCACATTGTTCATGAAGTGCTTGTCATGAATAGGTTTTATCATTCTCAATCCCAGAGGAAGAAAAAAGCCCCCAAACGTGTCTATTGACTCTGGTGTGAAAAGCAAATTCATCTGGTTTGAAATCAAATTCATCTGGCTTGATTTCCAACCAGCTGAGTTATTTCTGCCACCGGACTTGACAAGGATGGCTTTTCCCCCTTCATGAGCTCCAGATCTCAGGTTGCCAGGAGCTGGCCCAGTCCCCAGAATAAATAAATAAAATGGACCACTCTTGAGATAGGTTGTTTTAGGTTCAGCTGTCTGCAGGTTTTGTGGAGTAATCCGGCTGTAGGACACCAAATGCATCGGGAGCCTAGCAATGCTTGCTCTCTTCTGCCACGAGCACCAGAGCGATGCTGGGTGAAGAGCGATGGTGGTCAGCTGCAATGGAAAACCCCATGGCGACCAGGTCTGCTGGCCTCGGGGACCGTCTGGCTGACGCAGGGCTGCCGGCTGTGCCATCTGCATGCCGGTGACTTCTTGTGAAAATGAAACAAGACCGCCAGAGGGTCCCCAGACACCCAAGACCTGACCTTACTTGTGTCACTGACAAGTCTGATGAATCAAGAGGTTTCAAGGTCAAAATACTGAACAAAAATCCTAACTGTGTGACTCTCATACTGCCCAGGTTTTTCAAATCTCGGTTCAGTGCCTTTCGGGATCATTGATAATGCTGTGGTCTTAGAGAGGTCAAGACTACTTGTGAAACGTTGATTAATAAGTTGATTAGTTAGCCGATTAGATGTGAGGTTTAGATGTGGATTATATTTAAGTATCAGCAGTAGTTGAGAGAAATTTATAGCACATACTTAGTATCTCAGTCATAGTAGCTAATGATATTTCAGTAATAAAACCTTCCTTTCAGGTGATAGTCCTCACCGTTATAACAAAAGTTTAATCAAAGGATTAAAGACTCTTTCTTTTTGGTTTACAATCTTCAATGCTTTTTCCCTCTGGAAGCCTTATAAAGAACTGCAAGAAATATAAATCTTAGGAAAGGAAATTAAGCTCCAGTTTTAATTCTGATAAAATTACTGTGAGCATTCCACAGACTTTATACACGAGCGTATCAAAACACCTTGTAAGTGTATTTATCTTCATAACATGCCTATGAAATGGGGATCTGCTGCCGTCTCCATTTTGCAGCAGAAACCTGGCCCACGGAGTAGCCAGGGGCTGGTTTCACAGTACAACTCTGGCATGCCTCTTCTCTTCTGCCCAGAGCTGTTACACACCCCACCACCACCAGATCCTGAAACCACTTAAACACCGTGGGTAGCTCAGAATTTAGTGTTAAAATTTTCCCCTGCCTACAGGTCTGCTTGTACCTCTCCAAAACCGAGACTTTATCAGGGTACAGGTTTTAGGTCTCCATCTACCTGTCCTGCTTGCACAGTCAAATAAGCTGCACAAAAAAAAGGAAGCAATTTGGAGCAGTTAAAGCTTCTCTTTGCTAAGTTCAGAGAAACTAAGCCGTGTTCCTCTCCATACAAACCTTACGAGAGTTACTTGAACCTAGCGCACCACAGCGCTAGGTGGGCATCTGGAAATCCTGGGCAAAGGTAGAATAGCGCAAGTTCTGCCCAGAAAAACCAGTTGTTTCCTGACAGCTGGACATCCAATAGCTGTACCATAACATTGGCCAAGCTTGTAAGAGAGATCTGTGGGAGAAGGAAGATGTAAATTTGAATATTCTGCAAAATAGCTTGTTTGAGGTTCAGCTAAGGAGTCCCTGAGCTGTCCTTCCTCTCCTGTCACACCTGAAGCGTGCTTTAAACTCGAACATCCCTAAACAGAACCGCTGCCCTGGAGAAGACCACTTCCAAAGTCAGGGACTGCATTGCCTGGGGAAGGACCCTGGCTTCAGCTCTTTAGGAGGCTTTTTTTTCAAAATCACAAGGGCAAAGTGTAACCAGGCAACGAACCACCACCATTCAACCACCTGTTGAACGTTTTCCGATAGCGGTTTGGGAGAGCTACAGCCACGATATGCGTTATGTATATCTGCTGTGAGCCCAGCGATTATTTCCTCCTCCATAAAAACTAGGAGCTGCTTAAAATACTTTATGGATATTGAACAAAATACAGAGTGAAAGTTATAAGAGGTTACCAGTAAACAAATTCATATAGACGTTCAAGAGTACATGATTTAGGTACAATCTTGTTTTTACTCTAGCTAAGCATCATTTCCCTCTCTATAATGTTAAATAACGTATATGCACATCAAAATGTCTCTTGCGATGTGGAATAACCATCTTGTTAGTGTAAATGGTGCACAGTGCTGATTTTTGAGGACCCTGGTAGGCGAAAATCCATTTCAATTCTTTTACTGCAGATCTAAATTTCCCTTTTTATTGTTGCAGTATCATATAACTTTGTCACTTAGAACTAAGTGCTATGGTACACGATAGGAGCCGCTTTCTTCTGTACCTGAAATTATAATGCCACCTATAGCTGGGTGGGTTTCTTTATTTTATTTCTGCTACAGGTCTTTTTCTACATACATAATTCATGGCTTCAAGTACAGTTACTGAAAATTTTTGCAATAGCATTTAATCCCTTCTATATCTTAAAGGAGATGTTTGATCTTTAGAAGGATTTGTTTCTTGAGACGACTACAGCAGTATTTGCTTGATTTTAAACAGAAATAATTAAACTTCATAGACAACATTTTTTTTGTTAACCTCAGTGGATTTACTTTTAATAGCATAAAAGAACTGTGGCTCATGATCAGACTCTGAAATTCTTCTATTTTAATCCTCTTCTGACCTGCTTGTCTTCTGTAATCTTTGGTAAACTGTTCAAAAAAATGTTTCCTCGGTTTCTTCTTCTGTAATAGAGTAAAAAAATACTTTCTACCCAGATATAGTGATTGTGATCCATATCCCCCCAGCTATCTACGTTTCCGATTGCCATGCATGTCAGTAGTAACAAGAGATATTTAAATGTTTGAAGATCCAACCTGGTTTGTGTTAGATTACAGGCAATATATTATGCAGACCACACTTTATCCATCACTTACTATGTGCAATTATAATTTTAAAATATCCAAATTCATCAAAAAATTTATGCATGAACTAGGCATGAAAATATGCTGATTTCTGCCGTCATAATTGAATGCCCACCTTGGAAAATGAGGAGTTCATCGACTCCTTTCAGTGAAATTCCAGCTCTGTTGACGCTGTAGGCAAAGTTTCTCCCTGTGTATATTTAGGTGGAAATTGTCTCTTTGGGGTGGCAAAAAACCCTCCTCGCTTATTGATGGTTGTGGAATCACAATGACACCAATCATTTTAAAAATCTTGCCTCCTGCCTTTTAAAATAAGTAATAAGTACCAATGTAGCGATCACAGACCCCATTACTAGTTTAAGTGCATGTGGGAACAAAGCCAGAATAATGTGACTTGGGGTTGATTCATTATAATCTTTTCTTTGTAAAAATGTTTGATTCATTTTTATATTATTCCTAGTAATTAGAATATAGACAGGTACAATACATTGCAGAAATCCAATTTTTGAGGCCCTCAAAAGCAGCTTCCTTCACCCTGCTTACTCGTTTCTTTTCAATAAAGCTTCCAAAAAAAAAAAAAGTACTCAGAGAGATGAAAAAATCAGTAGTATTTTATTTCGAACAAAGGAAGAAAACAAAACCAGGCTGAACGCGTGGATTTCCTTCTGTTTCCATTCTTCCTTTGTTTTGCTTTAGCTCTTTAAATGCACCCTTTCCTGGGGATAAAAAAAATCTATATTGTCCAATTGTCTTTCCATTAAAATCTGCAACAAAATCCTACAGCTTTCTAGAGGAGCGAGATCAAGGTAGGGATATTTGTTCAGGTATTGATCACTCCTGCAGGATATCATGCCTTTTCTCGGGGTTGATAATCTACCATCGCTTTCTGATCTGGCGATTCCTACTCCCCGAACGTTGTATGGCAGGAGGAGATTGCTGCTTTTTGTCTATGTAATTGCTTTGAAGATTTAGGTCTAGATTTTAATCTCAGAAGGGCGATATATCTCGGAGAACCTCAGAAGAAGAAGAAAATAATGTTGCTAATGGGTATGCAGGCGGCATGGCAGCAGCAGTTTCCATATAACAAACAGTGCACAACACGTACCTGAGATTAGGATCTGGCAGTCATCAAATTTAGAGGGGAAAACCCTGCAGAGAGCTCTTATTAATTTCACTGCTATTGCTCATAATCTCCCATATAATAATCTCAATAATTCTTTAAATATATCTACTCGGGGATCTGTAAGCCCTTTCACATCTGAGTCCAGGTTTTACGCTTGAGAGTACCCATACCTTTCCTCCTCCTTCAAAAACCTGCAAAATTATTATCCTTTCCTGAAACAGCACCACGTGAATCACAAAGCCCATATCTGATGTTTCAATCCCAGTGTTAATTTTTTTCCCCATTTACTTAGATTTAGCCATGGTCAAAAGTCAACATTGCTTAAACCAACGATTGCGACTCCTCAGAAACAGGATATCTGGCTTACTCACACACACATTAAATAGCGTAATAACTTTGGAGTCACCAGGAAGATTTGTGAGTCTACATATGAATTTACAGTTTCAGGTCAGATTTTTGTTGCTCTTACAGTCATTACACAGAAAACTACTTCTCTTGGAGTGCTTATTACCATGATCTAACTAAATACACTACCTTTTCTTTTCCATTGATTACTGATTCAATCCATTTCGTGTGTTCTGGGTCACATGCTCCTAACGCCCTGCCTGGGCTGAGGTGAAATCCCTTGGGACTACCAGCGTTGTGCTTCTTGACTGCAATGTAGCACAACTTGACTCCCACCGCCCCCAAACATTTATATTTATTTTTATATATAGGTGTCATTTCAACTAACACTTCTGCTCTAGCTTTGGCGTGTTGAAGAGAGATAGGTATTGCATAAGTAACGGATAATACTGCTTTCATGTTTTGGTTTCTTCTGTATTGCATTATTTTGGCTTGAAGCATCTCTCTCTGTATCCATAGATAATATAATTATCACAAACGTGGTTCAAGCAGGTAGCACAGCTAGAGTCGAGGCCCTTTTTGCCAGCTTTCACATACTTCACTCTCTCCAGCTGCCAAGTTCCCCATAAGACCATCAAATATTCCACCTCTGTGGCCATGCTCTACCTGGAAGGATGCGCCAACAGCATCACCAATGTCTTCAAGATGAGCGCACCTTTTAGTTGCGTTTGGTCCTGTGACCAAGTTCTCCCATGATATCATATTGCGTATAAAATTGGGAACGTAATGAAAAGCTAGATTTTTGCACATCCCGTTAACAAGAAGAAATTTGATAAAAAATTTTGGAAGCTTTGTACAAATACTAAAGAGTTTCTTTTTTTTTTTTTTCCCTCAATTGTTGCTGTTGAAAACAGAGTGTGTTTGAAGATCTGAAACTTTTCATTTGAGGGAAAAGTTGCCTTATTGTTCTTTTCCTCATGCTGTGTTGACATGTTTTCATCTGCTACATCGTGTTACCTCTTCTACATTAAAGGCTAATCACAGACTTGGAGTCTGCAGTTACCAGCTACAAATAGAAAGATTTCTCCCTGTGAGACCACAGCATTCTTCAAGCTATTTTTCACCTTTATGCAGGGTTTTTTGTTTTGTTTCACCAGCTTTTATTTTTTGTTTCTTACCATCTGCTTTGCAATTAAGTTATTTAAAAGCACCCACATCAAAGAAGTGTTCTGGTTCTCTACAAATAGACTTCACTACTGCACTGCAGAAGTGACAAAAATAATCTAGCCGGTTCCATAGCTTAGAGTGATGAAATAAATATTGTTCCCTGGTATTTCTTATTGACTGTTACAAAACCAAATCACAAAAAGGCATGTTTTCTCAATGTGTCTGAATAAAACAATCCTTCATTGAGTAAAACCTAGTTAGACAACGAAAATCTAAGCAGCAGCATCTATATTCTTTGTAAGTCTTTTCATGCATATGTAAATTATATAAAATTCATGGCGATTTTGATTTTTCTTGTGTCTTTTCAACTTTTTGTTGAGTTCATTCCCTCTATTAAAGCCATGATGATAAGATCCCATACCTGCATTACATTTACATTTGGTTTTTATGTAAAAATGTATATGTGGCTTTAATGCTAATCTTCAGGTTTTATGGAGTGTGGAGAACAGGTAGATTTGAAGAAAGGGATGGAAGATTAAGGTTGAAGAGCAAGCTTAAGAGCCGCTGAGTCAGCTAGTACTTCACCTTAATTGTTATTGTAACCGTGTTGTAGGGATGAGCTTTTCAAAGGATACAATATTTAAACAACAAGGTTACACTGAATGTAAAGGCAAAGAAAAAAAAAGCATGGATTAGAGAAGCAGCTCTGGCATTTTTCCCACTTTCTTCTAATTTTTTTTTTCCCCACTATCCAATAATAACTGCAAAGAAAGGGAGAAAGAAGGCAAAACACTTAAAAGAAGACAATTTCTATCAGAAGGAATATATTTATAATGGCATGAAAAGCCCCGGAGTAAAAAGAAATTTATAAAATCCAGTGTCTCAGGAGAAACATTTGCAAAGGTGAAAACGTGCGGATGGTTTCCATGATGTGACAACGAACAACCTGTATAAAAAGTGACCAGAACTTGCAAGTAATTGGAGGTAACGTTTCATTGCCCAGATGGGCGATTACCTTCGTGTTGCTCGCAGTGACCTCCCTAAACAACCTGAAACCAAGCTGAGAAAATGTGATTTTCTGTTGTCTTCTTCGCTGACCTCTGCTGTCAAATTAGAAAGAAAGTAAATTAATCAGGGTGTGTTTGCTTTATTCAGAGAGTAATGTTTTCTTTTGGCATATTATGTTTTATTTTAACAGCTAATGGTCCAAATTATTAAGAAAAAAAATAGGAATTTTGCAAATTCCAATTCTTTCGTTAGAGCCCGATGAGTAGACTGAACCGGGCTCTTCCAGCTCCTCTGTCACAAAGGCACAGAGTGGAGCAGGGGATTTTTTTTAAAAAATTATATTCAATTTTTTAATGGTTCCTAAGGATTTGAGATCAGGTCTGTCTGTAGGCCATACTTACACTGGGATTGAGCTGAGACTAGAGAGGTAAATCCAAAAAACATTTGCTAGCCTGTCCCCGTACACTGCAGCATGCCTCAAGAGTGAGAGACAACAGCTCTGAGATTTGTTTTGGAGCTTTAGTCTTCCTTTTGTTTTCTAATTTGAAAAGTCCCTGGCTGCATTGGCACAAAACTCTCCAGAATTTGCCCTGGTTTATCCAAAGGAGTAAAGGAATTATTTTCCCACAATCTCTTTTTCCTACCCAGCAATTAAAATTTCTGCCATCCTTCTGCAAGGCAAGCGCAGGGCCCTTCTGAGCCTGATAGCAAAACTTCAGCCTTAAAAGTCATTTAAAAACCCTTAACTTCCTAGATATTTAGCTGCTTTTTTTTTTTCCTACCATAAATTTCCAAAACTTCAGCTGTCTTCGGTACCCCCCAGGGTGAAGTCAGTGATCCACGAGGCACAGCCAGTGCACAGCAATAGCCCATCCCTCCCTCTGCTCCTGGGATTAAAACCCGGGATGGCAAAATACACCCAGCAGTTACCACTACGTTGCTCCCCTGTGGAAATCACATTTTGTTTTACCTTTGCAGTTGCTGGACAGAGGTCAGTGTATGGAAATGCAGCTTGTGGTGCTGGGAGTGATGTGCGGCTTTATCCAGCTGGTGTGGATGGTCCCGTACAATCTCAGCCAGTTGGAATCGCCATTCCTGGGGATTTGGCTCAATTTTGGTATTTGTATTCCTGTGGATGTTTGACACATGGGTACTGCAGAAAGGTTTATCAACTCTGAAGCAATCAGAACAGAGGATTTGTAATTTATTCCCAGCTTTGCCTTGTTATACTTTTCCCCTTTTTCCTTTCATTCCAGTGATTGAAAGTAACCAAATTTCAATTAATTGTCAAGTTTTGAGAGAATTAGGCTAACTGTTTTCAAAGCGATGTCAGAGGGAAACTTCTCAGCTGTGGCAATCGCTTTCTTGCTGTGTGGTGGTTGTCTTAGAAACTTCCCTAAGATGAAACTTTCGTGCAAATGAAGGAGCTCGGGTTTTTAAGAGCTCTGTAAAAGGAAAGATCAGAGGTGTCGTCTCTGTACTCTTCTCATCTAACGTCACTTCACAGTGAATTTATTTTCACACATTATTTTCCTTTGGATTTCTCTTTTGTACTGCTGATCCAAAGCTTATTTCAGTCAGTAGAAAGATTTCTACTGATTTCAGGGGAACTTGTCTCCATATGAAGGAAAAGGCATCAGAGTCCCTCCTGTTAGTGCTGGTGGCCATCGGGCTGCCAGGACTCGTGTCCTGCCCCACCAGCCGCTGCCTCTTCGGCTCCGTGCTGCTTGGTAGCAGCCTGCCAGCTTGACCCATGCTGAATTATGCTTCCTCCTCTTCTCTGAGCTTTTTCCGCTTTTTCAGAAGAGGTCTCTAGTTTGCAGTTTCTGTCCTCAAAACAGTGCTTTTTGTCTTTCAGCCTGGTGATATTTCATCTCTCTCAAATTGCATCAGGTAAAAAAAACCAAAACCCTATCCACTCATTGTCAAGTAACTCTTACATAAAAGCAAAAAGATGATACTGTAGCTCCTGTACTAATAAAATTGCATTGTAATACTTTCATTTAAAGCCAATGGGGCTGAAATCTTTGGAGCTGAAAGGGTGGAAGCAAGTGTAGGATTTGCTCCACTGGTGTCTGTGATTCACCTAAGACATCCAGGATTATGTATCTTCATATCTCTTTTAGGAAAGTTTTACCAAATGATAAGTAAAGGTAGTCAGGATCGGGACCATAAAGTTTAGCAGTTCTGAATAATGTAAATGGATATATATATTAAAAAAAAAAAAAGGTCTAAAAAGTCATGAAGCATCACCATGGCTTAACGCTGGGCTCATCATATTCTTTTCAAGTGTTAAGGAATGAAGGTATTCTTCAGAGGAGTCCTCCAGGGCTGCATTTATTACAGGGACCAGCAGTATGGAGTTCAAAGTATAAAAATGTAAGCAACACTTATAACTCACAAAAAAGCCTTCTTAAAGAAAGAGCAAATAAAGCCTTCTTAAAGAAGAGCTGAGTGAGCTCTGTGGTGCCTCTCCATTAATGTCTGCTGTATAATGTACACTTTAACAGGCAGGTGTTAATGAGCAAGGTCTTAAAGACGGATCTATTCTCCCAAGATAGTGGCTGCTTCAGAAATAAAACCTTTTAACCTAAACAGAGTGAAAAAGCTTAAACCTTGACTGTATGTGGAACTGCAGCCTGTCTGGGGAAGAATAAACCCGGAGAGCAGCCCACTGCCGAAAGCTTAACAGATTTGTATAATGCAGAGACCAGGAGGTATCGGGATGCTGAACATCACAATTCTGCTGAAGTTGTTAATGAATCAAGTTATTCACTTTCTACCAGGCAAACTTGGACAATCAGAACGGTTATGACTGATCCGATATATGTAGATTGTGTTGGCTTGCTTTTCCTTTCAAGGGTACTTTCGAATCCAAACATGTAAAGATCGTTTTCGCGTAACTCCTTTAAAAATGAACCGCTGCAAATCCCAAATGCACGTCACTACAGCAGAGCTTGTGCGGGTAGGGCAACAGCCACAATTTATTGTGAAAAAAGGCAGAGGAAAAAATATAATCAGAGTGAAAAATGATCAGGGTTTGTTACCAAACCCATTATTGCTAACTTAATCAAAACATTATATTTTTATTCCCACTTTTAGGTGGGTTTCTTCTTATGTTCCCCTTTAGTAATCTCAATTATCTGAAAAAAATACTGAATAACCTAACGCTTAGTAATAACAGACATGTCTTCCCCACCTATGTAGTGTCTTTAATTCTGAAGGATTCTCAAGAGATTCATCAACTTTACAAGCCATATATAAACAAATAATACACAAACTATGTTTGCCTGGGCAATCACCACTGTCCCTGATCATATCCTAGGGGAAAAAAAAAAAGTAAATCCCTGCCTTTCCATTAAAAAGTCTTAAAGCAGAAATTTCTGAACATACAAAATCTGCACGTCCAAAGGGTTAATAAAATATGTTGCACCGTAGAGGAAGAAAGCAAGATTGCAGACAGCGCTCTGAGTGCAAAGCTGTCTTCCTTCCATGATAATAAAACAAACAAGGTGATTTCAGCACAACTAATTGTCAGAGATAAGAAACAAATGTCAAGAAGGGAGGCGAATCCGGAGCTCTGCCGCCAGTCTGACACGCAGAACGTGTTAAACACCTTACCTGCGTTAGCAGCTGAGATGCTCCTTAGCACAAATGAGATCAGAACAGAGAGATTAAGCCTCATTTGCTTAGCAAAGAACTGTGGATGTGGTTTGTATCGAAAATACTCAAAGTCAAAAATGCACTTCAATAATGGACCAAAAAAAGAAAGGTTCAATACATTTTTCCCCACAGGGTTTGCCTGTTTTGGAAGAAGTCTTTTACCCAACTCCAGAAACAAAGAGAAACATAAATCAGAGAGCTGTGTAAATAAAGCATTCGCAAATGTATGTTTTCTATCATTAGCCAAACCGCTCATTGTTGCAAGTATTCCTAGGAGTACCATTTTATCACAGCCTAAGCAACATATTTGTACTACAGAAGCCTTCAATAAGTACTTATTAAAGTCAACTATACAATGCGTTAAGTGGAAACCATTTATAAATATAATCTGAGAGTTAAATGCTATTAGTCATTTTGAAAGTATTGATAGAGCCTCTTATTAGAAAGATTAGCGATATTACTTATCCAGCCACTTACTCGGGAATGGAAGCGTGTGATGGAACAGAATTAGTGCTGCTATGCTCGGTAAAACCCTTGCTGTTACGCAAAACTTGTCTACACGTTGGATGGCAGCTTTTGAGCCAACGATTGCGTTCCCAATGTGTTCAACGCATGCAGACTAAACCCAGGCGTAGCTCCGTTTTAGCTGTTCAGCTTAGGACGTTCAGGAGAAGCGCTGCGTTTGCCTACACCTTGTTTACACATCTCAGGGGCTATACAGTAAGGTTTAGGTATCATAAGTGAGCAACGTGTGAACTGAAAATAATTCTAATTTTTAATGACATTCCCGTTTCTTCCAAAGCCAACTGCTTTCATGTAGGGAGGAAGACAGCATGGGCAGACCTGGGCAGAATTTTTCTTCAAACGTAATGAAAAGAAATAGAAGGTTAAAATAAAAGTTACAAGAAAGCACAGGAGGACCGTGAGGAACAGGGCTAAACAGCAATTCCCTACAGACTATGAAATGAAAACGGCTTACTAATTCATAAACTAAAGGTGTCTGTGCTTTGAAAGAGAAAACTTACGGGACCCGTGCTTCAATTTTTCCATTTTATTAACCATATGATGTGCTGTAGGCATGTAATTTCTTAAGTCTGGAATTCACTCACTTTCTCAGCTCTCTCTTACAATACCTGCCAACACCTTGAAATAAGAGCGTTACGCGGCGACAGCATCCACTGGTGGTGGGAAAATCCATTCCATGTTCTGTGGGGAGGAAAGGAGGGAGAAGGAGCAAGAAAAGGGAAATGGAGCGGTGATGAAAAGGGAAGAAAAATAGTTTCTCTCAATAGTCTCCTGATTATTTTCTCTTTTTAAAGAGGTGTTATTATCATTGTTGCTATTATTACACCGTGTTGTAATAAGACCGGTATCCTGCTGTGACCCTAGGGCAACTGAGTGAAGTGCTCTTCATTCACATGCGCCTGAGAATAGGGTTTAGAAATAGAAAAACCACGTGGAATATAGGAAGTGGTGTTATCACCTTTCCACAGGCAGAGACACAGAATTAAGTGCAGAGAGAATAGAGGAAAGGCTGGTAGCAGCAGGAATCAACTTCAAGTCTCCTGGGTCGTAGTCTATGACAGTTCAAAATGTATAAAATTTGCTAGTGGTGATTTCCAAGAGGAGGAAGGATTATTCTTTACCTGCCATGTTATTAAATTCTTCCATAATCATCACTACCGCAGAGCAGAAGCTTGCTAAATATATCCTTAGCCTGACCAGCTGTAGCAGTTCTTATGTTCTTAATATTGCTTAAGACTGACAACATCAGAAACAAGATATTTCTCTTCAAACCGTTATTAATTTTTAACCCTGACTTTCAAACGGGCCATATGGTGAGATTATAAACTGTTTTAACTGTTTGAATTCTGCTTTCTAATTTGTATCTGAGGTATGGGCCCCTCACTCCAAGAAGGACATGGAGGTGCTGGAGCGTGTCCAGAGAAGGGCAACGAAGCTGGGGAAGGGTCTGGAGCACAAGTGCTGTGAGGAGCGGCTGAGGGAGCTGGGGTTGTTCAGCCTGGAGAAGAGGAGGCTGAGGGGAGACCTTATCGCCCTCTACAACTGCCTGAGAGGAGGGTGTAGCGAGGTGGGTGTTGGTCTCTTCTCCCAAGTAGCAAGTGATAGGACAAGAGGCAATGGCCTCAAGTTGTGCCAGGGGAGGTTTAGATTGGATATTAGGAAAAACTTCTTCACGGAGAGGGTTGTCAAGCACTGGAACAGGCTGCCCAGGGAAGTGGTGGAGTCCCCATCCCTGGAGGTATTTAAAAGCCGGGCAGACGAGGCGCTTAGGGACATGGTTTAGTAGTGGACAGGTACGGTTGGACTTGATGAGCTTAAAGGTCTTTTCCAACCAAATGGTTCTGTGATTCTGTATAATTGTGGAGTGCTGTGTTACTGCTACAGAGGAACTGGTGCACGGGGTATGAATGGGAACAGCTACAGGTGATACCTTGGCTCTTCAGAAGGTGATTTATGAAGCCTTCTGGACAAAGTAGTGTTAGCAGTAAGAAAAAGCTCTCCGGGGAAGAGTAAAGGCAGAGCAGAGAGTGGAGAATTGAAAGATGCAGTAAAGAAAGATTATTTCACTTAATTATGCTTCTCAGTTCAAGGACTGGTTCCCTCCACTGATGGCAAGACACCTCTGGTGTAGTGCAGGGAGAGAGGGGCACATATGGCATCTGCTATTTCCTGTGGATATGTCTTTAAAAAAATATCCCGATATGGTTCATCAGAGCACCTGTGAGACTTCCTGCCTTCCGAATTTATCTCTTTATCCAGATGGCGTATGACTACCTAGATGCATCGAAAATTCCTGACAGTGGAAGGTTCTTCGGTTCAGCAGAGAAGGCTGCAGCAAGATTTAGTGCTTGCAAGCTGAGGCTAGGTGCAGCTGGGTCTGAAAAGAAGCAAATAGCCCTAACGAAGTGAGCAAGGCAGAATGAGGAACGTATTTTGATAAAACATGTTTTAGAAGCTATTACACAAGACCGGTGCCTTTTGGGAAGGGGACCTGTGGTTAGGCTGCTGTGGGAGTTGCCAGGTGCCTGCACTCCACTCAAAACGTGGGCATGTGTTTTGTGGAGCACTGCACTGCTCCAAAGTGTATCTGCTTAACCAAAGCAAGACCTGTGCGTGTTTAAACCCTGTCCCAAAATACGCAACACCCTCGACAAAGCGTTTTCAGCCCTTCGTACCCCGTTATCTGCACCGTATTAGTAGGTCTAGTTCTGGCGTAAGACATCGCTCAGCAGTAAAAGGAGTTCCCTTTGATATTGCCTTGCCGATTTACTCTTTTCATTTTGGAAAGTCTGAATTTAAGGTCTTGGACAAAGTATACGGCGACAAAGTTTAGACAAGAAGTTAAAGAATTGCGTTGCCGATTAGAAATATTTTTAAGTATTTTGATGCGTTGTCTTGCATGATTAAACATTGCTGTGGCATTTTAAGCTGTTATTGTGCGCTGCTTGTAAAAGTCTGCTAGTTAAATGCAAATTGAGACCTTCAGGCTGAATTGTAACTAATTATTCAAAATACTACTATTAGTAGGTGAGAGTAAATTATACGAAAACTGAAATGCGGATCGGATGTTTAAATTTTATACTGTCTGAGTATAGGTCTTGGAGATTTATGTATTTATACATAAATTTATAGTACTTGCTACTGCTGGACATGCTGTAATTGCATTGTGATGATTTTGCAGGAATAATGTTGCTAACAGCAGGGGAGCAACAAACCCCACGTGTTTCAGGTGGTCAGATCTGATGTGTAACGTCTACCTGGTAAATAAGGGGTGAATTGTATGAGCTGTGCTGTAGTGGGGAGAGAGGAAAACAGTCTTCATCCTGATTTTATGGGACTGGATCAGTCTCTAAGTACTGTCAAAGCTCCGTGCAAGGGCGACCCTAAAAACTTCAGACCAGGGTATGGAAAAGCATTCCTGCTATAAGGAGCAGCTGCGACTTTAATATAACTTTAAGACAGCTATATAGAGATGGATTTATACTATTTCGAACTTGACCTTGAGTGTGTACATAATCTTCAGCACTTATTTTCACTCTGTGAACCACAGTCACCTTTCCAGTGGCCCGCAAACTCATGGCCCAGTGGCTTTGAATGGCTAAGGGAAAGCAGCAGAAATTGGGCTGAAGTCACCAAACGTCAAAACCTGTTGAGATTTAACTGAGTTTAGTCAAAAAAATAAAAAAGTAGTAACATTCCCAAAGACTTTAACATTGCCAATTCCACTAGCTGAAAAGACAATCTTTGAAATCATTTTAAGATGCCCCGACAAATATTCAAGGAGCTGTGAACTCTTCAATTACAGAGTTGAAAAATGTGTCACTTTTTTTACTTTACATAGTTTACATAAGTTTTATTCTGTGTATATCTAAAAGGAAACAGGGGTTTCTGTGAGAAGACACAAGCCAATATTTATGTGTCAATAGCAAAGGCAGGCTAAGTCTAACTCCAAGAGAAATTTGAGTGAGTTCCGTATATTAATGACAAATCCTTGCTTTTTGCAGTATTGCAAAGCTGATGGAGAAAATGAACGGGCATAATCCAATTTCATATCAGGAGCTGTCTTATAATTTTAGAAAAACAACATTTACTAATCTGTTAAGTCAGTCACTGGTATGATAAAAGTTATGCTTAATACGGTAAGACTTCATTTTGCATTAAAGTCTCCCCTATCACATCAGGGAATTCTAGTCTCACTAACACTCTGCAGAAGCCTTATGATTTAAATGACTGTAGGTTAAGTAAAACAAGATATGCTTAATGATTTTACAGCCATTTCGGTACAGCAACATTAGCGTTATCAGTCAATCCCCCAGCAAACAGGTAATGTGCTCAGCTAACGAGCGAGACGCAAGCTAAGCCAGCTCTCAATGATGAGGATGGGAAGGTGGCACGCAGGGCTGGAGGCCACCTCCCTGCGACAGCCCTGACCTTCAGCTCAACTTCCCCAGCGAGCTTGGGTGAAGTCCCTTAAAAAGATAAATTGTCCCCTATGGTTTTAACGTGAAGACAGGCGAAACATAATGGATCTGAGTTTTTCTTGAAATGTGGAAACCTTTTACAACCAGAAACCCGTGTGATAATGTCAAGGTATTAACGGGCAGTTTGTGCCGGTATTTTCCACACCTGACAAACGGGACGTATTATGGGGCATGAGTTTGCCATGGAGATATCGCCGGCTTTTTTCTTGTTTAGATATAGGAATTCACTTGCTTCAGATCCATCGTCTTTTATTTCCACATTTGCTCTTTGACAAGGAGCTGGTGTTGTATGCTTTGGAAAGGAGGAGATGTCTGCAGCATGCCAATTTGGGATGCTAGCCACTCCATCTTCATTCATAATCGTTAAGTAGGTGGCTCTAAACCCAGATGCATGAGGCTTCGTGTCTCTTGTAGAATTTTGTAGCTAAATATGCTCTAAATACATGCATGTCTTTTTATGAAAGTATAGAAAGATAAGATAGTATCGTTATATGCTGAATGCTTTTGTTAGCCCTGTCGATGACCAGCTTTTAGAATCCAGCTACATTTTTTTGCATCAATAGCATTCGTGACAATTAATTTCACTCACTAATCACGCACTATGTGAAAACAATTCCCTTTTATCCACCGAGGCTATGTCGCTGTTCGATGATCCCTCATTTGTACATTCTGAGACAGTGAGAACGTTTTCTCCGCCATTCATTATTTGATATAATGCCCCCGCTTTTTCTGTGTCCAAAGTGAACAGCCTTGCTTTTTCAAATGCCTTGCTAATTCCTACCACCATGCAGAAGTTGTTTCCACAGCTAAAGAGGAAATATTAATAAGTGGTCAGCACACCTTTATTCCGTGCACCTGCTAGATTAGTTAACACCTTTTTCTACAAATTTAGGTCTATAATGAAAATTTATGTTATGCCTTGTCCTGTGTATCCTCCTTATATGTGATTCCCATCAGTGGTGCCAGCAAATATCCCATTGGAGAGATGAGGAGGGATACTCACCTAGGAAAATAATAATGATAACAAACTCAGGCTAAAGGAGAGCTTTACTTTGAACTCCGACATGGGGGACCAGAAACACCACCCCCACCCCAGCCGTGCACAGCTGGGAGCAGTCAAACCCTTTGGCATTTCTGTCGGAGCTGGTGCCAGAGCCGGGCTCTCGCCGTACGAACATGGAGGACCAAAGCAAAGGGGAAGGTTTATGCAAACTCCCACCCTGGAAAGGCAGGTGCCACACAGCTGTGCCCGTGACATATTTCCTGTCAAACAAAGCTGCTGAGAATTGTGAAGGTTATGTTAGATTACGAAAATGAGACGGGAGATAGTAGTCACTTTGTCAGATAAACAAGTCATAATTCCTCCAAGAGAAAGGAGTCTAAGAATAACTCAACCTAGAGCTCAGAAAGGGAAATGCTAATGAGTTGAAATCAAAGCTTATTTGCATGCAAAAATGCAAACACTTTAAGTATTAGCTTTGTAAGCTGCACAATAACCTCTTGGAGACACTAGTAATGTGTTTGGTTTCAGTAAAAGATGCTGGGCTGCCAGCGCCGAAGCCCGAAGGGCTGTTTGCTCAGAGAGGAGACGCAGCAGCATCGCCGACGGTGCAAAATTCTTCCTCCGGCGCTGCTGCGCCCCTCGGGCTGGGCACCGCCGAGTCGCGTTGCGCCGCCTTCCATATTTATGGCAAACAAATCTGGTCTCTGCCATTTGTTTACCCTCGTATTCCGCCTTCCTGCCTTGGTGTGCATTTTTAATTGGGCGCACTCCAGTTCTTTCCCTGCTTGCTCTCACTTTAATTTGGGAAGCAGAGTTTTCATTAGCTCGGCAAATATCCACTGTTCTTTGCAAAGTCAAATCTATTACGTGCAAAATAACCTTGCTTAGTCCTGGTTATCAGTTATACCAATAATACCGCGCTCTCTAATTAGTCCAGCTGTTAACTGTTCAAATTCACATGACTTAGCTGTATTGCGCAGCTCTGCATCAACATGATCAATGCTCTCGCTTGGCAGATATTTTCTTGCAGAGGAAAGCGGCTTTTCCAAGCTCCTGGAAGAAGTACAGGTTCGGTTTTTTCCCTTTAAATTTCAGAATGATTTTGTCTTGCGGTTTGCACTCCTCTTCGTAATCCCGCTGTAATGTACTGCCTATTCCTAATGCCTCTAAACCGGCCACCTGGAACAAACAGGGGATTTCTCTGTCTTCAATATCTCTTCAGAACTACTCGCTCCCAATGAAAAAGACAAGTGCTATGATCTTCCCTCCCAGTCCCGGGCCACGTTCAGCTCCTGGCTGAGGGATTCAGGTGGCTTCATTTTCTGCCAGAGGTTTACTGGCTCCTGACACCCCGCAGCGACCCGGTGGTGCGCAGGTGTATGGAGGAGATCAGCGGGGTTTATGCTTGCTGGCTCCAAGAGCCTGGCGAGGAGTAGAACAAGAAAGCAGACCCTTCTTTCTGCCAGAAGCTTTGGATACGACTGGTGAAGCACCCAGCATGGGTCTTTCACGACTGCAAGGCTTTATCTACCGTTTTATATTTTTAAGGGCATTCTCAGAAATCAGTCTTTTGTGTTAACTTCTCTACCCCGAGCTTCAAAGAGCAGTATAACCTTTCTTATGGACCATTTCCAAAACCTCACAGACTATTTCAAAATCTGAAGCTTTTATTAAACTATTAAATTTTGCCAATTTTTGAGTCAGTGAAAAGAAACTGAATAAAACCCAGTAAAGCACCAGGTGTGTCCATACCTTTTGCAACAAATTCAACGTGATTTTTTAATTCTTAGCTTCAATGTTTACTTTCTAAATGTATTTTCATCTTGTTTGTAAAGACGTTCAAGCAAGCTTTCAAGTAGGAATCGGTATTTAATTTTGGATTTAAATGGAACATTTTGTTCGACCTGGAAAGAAAGCTTAATTATTATTTTTAAGTCTGCCAAAAGCTTAGACAAATTTTCATGTCATGTTGACTGAAACTTTTTTGAAAAAATTGAAAAAAGACTACAAAATCTTTTCCAGAGCTCTACCTACAATTATTCTTTTCAGTCAGGAATAAGATGTAGAGTAAATGTGCATAGGTGGACGGCTACGGCAGAGGGAGGTTAATCCTCACCCCTTTTCCATCGTCGTATGGTATCACAGATTGAGAACAGACCCACCGGTCTGAGCAGAACCTGTTCACAAAATAAAGCGTTGCTCGCTGTGAACATATGCTCAGCATTTGTTCCTAAATAAGTAAACCCTCCAAAATGAAGGCACAGGCAGCTTTTGCTGTTGCTTGCAGAGGAATCGGGCAGATGGAAACCCTCGTGCAGACCCAGGGGCAGAGGGAAAGGCGAGCGAAGTGCCTCTGACGGCTCTGCACGGGCGCGGGAAGGAGTCAACGTTCAAGAGCTCCTCATATGAAATTACCTGGTGGAAAAGTTAACCCAGAATTGAAAGCAAAGGCACTTACAGTAGCAAGGAGAAATTTGGTTGCGATTACAATGCGTCATCGCCCTCTTTAAACTTGTTTGAAACAATCCGAGAGCACAAAGCAATGTCTTTGCACATTTCCCTATTGAAGTTTTTTCAGATGATGTTCAACAGCACCAAAGATAAAGGTTTGCCTTGCCTTTGATGTAGCCAGGGAGTCTGATAGACTTCTCAGATGATTTGCAGAACAGATCTGATTTTAATTTAATTTTTAAAGACGAGTCCAGCAGTGTCCCCCGAGGAAGGGAGGTTTCAGCCAGACCCATGATGCAGATTGACAGGTCACCATTCACTAATCGACTCCTCTTCAAAGCCTAAGGGTCCATCAGCAGTAGTTAGGACACTTTATTAAGCATTATTTATATATTTGTTAAGATTATCATTTTCTCCATAGCAGTGTATATCTCTTTTAACTTTGATTTACTATGACAAGCAGGAAAGGATAAGTTACTGCTCTAACTTAAATAAATACCCAAAAGCTTGAATACTCATCAGAGACTGGGCAGGCCATGAGGAATTCCTCCAGTCTGGTGAAAGACAGGCAACAAAACTGTTTTCCAGGCCTTTCGGGTAAAAGCAGGGGGCTTGCTGTGGCAGGGCAGAGCCCCCTGCTCACCACCCTCTCCTTTCCCCCCAGCGCGGAGCATCCCATGCACCAGGCGCGGAGCAGGTTGAGGCAGCATCACACTGGTGGGTGCCTTTATTTGGGTAGAACCAGACCTTCCGAGCTCCTCTTTCCCAAGGTCACAGTGGAAGATGGTTTAGACAAATCCATGTCAGAATTTAGGCCAGCTCAAGGCTCCAGCCTGCGTAGAAATATTTAAAATTTTCAGGAAAAATAGGCAGAAAAGCTCTAAAGAGAGTTGGATACAAAAGTGTCCGTTAAGAAACCAAATTATCGTAACTCAACTGAGCTACAGCCAGGTAAAAAATAGGAGGTTTTCAGATAAAGAATTTGAGAAAAAAATTGTAGGTGGAAATATGTTGAGCTTAGGCAGGAGAAATCCATGCACAGAGATCGCAATATGTGTATAAATGATCGCTGAAAAGGGAAGAGCGGTCCTAATGTTTCAGGTAACTTACTTATACCAAATAGTTTAGGCAGGACCAAAGATGTACTATTCTCTCATCTATCTAGAAAAATGTCTTCAAAAAGCTTTGTTATACAATATTAAAACCTTTTGAATAACGGGCTGGCCAGTGGTTTCACATCTTTCCTAGTCCGTAAAGACACCTTGGTAGTTCATGCAGAGACCCCTAAACTCTAATTCTGGGTAATGAAGGTCTTCAGCCCAAATGGTGCTGATGATTTGTGTCTCTAGTCACTAATTGTCCTTCAGGCTTTACTGGTGCTACCTCCCTGCTCTTGAGGTCTAATCCACATCTGACAAATCTTCCTGAGGGATCGCTATGGAAAGTAGAGAAATCGGGGACTGTCAGTGACGAGTTTACAGAAATACAAAAATAAGTGCTTGGGCAATTTTAGAACCTCAGTGATGTTAAGCTCCTCTGTAGACATCAAATTAGCAACAGTAAATATTTTTTCTCTTTCTTTGTCAAATTGGGTTAGACTATCTTTTCTACAATAAATAATGCATTGCATTTACATTCAAGTATTTCTTTTTGCATTAGCCTAGATGAGGGGTAAAACAATACTTGCTGCAACATCTTGCTAGAACATTACCCTTGCAATAAATAAATAAGCGAATGAATAAATGTATATTAATTGGGAAGCCTGATTTTCAGCAGGGATGCACTGGCTTTGTAAACAGACATTGCACTCCAGCTCGGTCAAAATTTAAATCTGGGTTTGTAACTCATTCTCACTTCACTTCCTGGAAAAAACGCACGAAACCACAATTTTGCAACGTAATAAGATGCGGGTTCCGTTACCTTGAGAGAACTGGGATCCAGCTAGATTTCAGATATTTAATTCCCTACCTGCAGCTACATACACATTTTAAAAAATCTTCTAATACTTCCACCTTGGTAGGATTCTTAAGGAAAAAATCTCAGCAGATAACATCTGTATGTGTTTTCTTGCAGAGGCTCCTCAGGTTATGGCTGAATGATCATTAGGTGCCGCGAAAGCATTTGACATGAGAGAATGGCTGTTCTCCAACAATTTCAATTTCATTCCCACTCTTTACGTGGGTCAGAGTGCTTTATGCCTATCTATTTGAGGCTGTAAAAACCTCTGGTGTCATCTCCTCCTATTTCCCGCTGGATGAAGGCAAAGAGATAAGAAAGTGTGTTTTCTCCTTTGTTGTCCTTCAGGATCAAAGGTTTTAACGGCTGTGATTTGGATTGCCGAGCAGAAAAGTGATTTATGCATCTAGAAAGCTGCAAATAGGATTTCAATTATTTGTAGGTAGTATATAGATTTTTTTTATGACTGATCCTAATAAGCCCTTTTTAGCATCTGACAGGCAGAAGTGGGTGCATTTTTACCAAGAAAATCAAATGGGGGAAAGGAAAGTAATTTGATTACACTTGGTGGGAGGTGGTTGACTAATGGACATGTAAAGGACTCTATTGTAAATTGGACTAGATCAGGTACAAGATGTAGGCAGCTAAATGGCAGCTCTTGTTGCTCCTACTTTCTCTGCCTTGCAGAAGACTGCAGAAGCCACCATGGAGGCTCTTCCTACTCTACAGGAAGAAAATTAGGCACCTGAAGGTCAGGTATATACCCTCCATCTTTTAGGCAGAAATAATACATGTGTATCTGTTTGCAGCGCAGAGGATCTTGCATCTGACTGCTGAGCAGGAAAATTCATAAAACAGGCTCAGCAGGTCCATAAAGACATCTGAGAGCATAATCACAGAATCATTTGGTTGGAAAAGACCTTTAAGATCATCGAGTCCAACCGTACCTGTCCACCACTAAACCATGTCCCTAAGCGCCTCGTCTGCCCGGCTTTTAAATACCTCCAGGGATGGGGACTCCACCACTGCCCTGGGCAGCCTGTTCCAGTGCTTGACAACCCTCTCCGGGAAGAAGTTTTTCCTAATATCCAATCTAAACCTCCCCTGGCACAACTTGAGGCCATTGCCTCTTGTCCTATCACTTGTTACTTGGGAGAAGAGACCAACACCCACCTCGCTACACCCTCCTCTCAGGCAGTTGTAGAGGGCGATGAGGTCTCCCCTCAGCCTCCTCTTCTCCAGGCTGAACAACCCCAGGTCCCTGGAGTTTAAACTCCAGGCCCTTCGATGTTTTTTCAGGGCTGCAGCAAAGCACCTCTTTTTGAAACAGGGTCTTTCTTTAAGTGCCGGTGGTGGTGGGACCTTCATCCCGGGCTCCTGCCACTGGGCATGAACATGCATTGGAGTTGTCTTTGACAGCCCTTTGTGGCTATCAGGTCATCATCCTGTCACTGGAAATAAGAAATTAATTAAAAAAAAGGCTGTCTGTAATGTTTTTTTCCTGCTGCCATGTCCAGAGCCGTGCCCAGTGCTCCCGGGGCAGTACTGCAACCCCCAGAGCTCAGGTGTCTTTGAGCGGAGTCTGTAACTCGGACCCAAAGCTGTACCCACGAGTGCTAAATGTTCGTGGTCTCCTGGCTGGGGAAACATTTCCTTACTGAAACCAGGCTGCAGGGTGGCAAAAAGTTGGGCACTTTCCAAACTGGTATCTAGGGCTGGAGTGGGGAAGACACCGTGGGATTTGGGGCATCAGCTTTTAGCAGCGGTGACGGATACACCCCACCGTTAGGTAGGGCAATAAGCTATGCACAACGAGGAGACATCTCAAAGGAGTGAGCGTGGAGATACATTTTTTTTTTTTTTTTTTTAAAGATATATCTTTGCTCTTCATACACGCCCACACAGAAGCAAAATGCCAGCAGGGACAAGTTGTATTTCTCTTATGTAAGATAGATGCGTCTGTGGTCCCTGTTACCTAAGCGTCTCGGCACCTCCTAAATCTGGCATTTATTTCACAGTACCGTATTAAATTGCTATTAGGGGGTATGGATGTACCAAGGGGCTGAATAACACAAACAAGTCCTCAGGGTGGGTCCGGAGTCCATGGAGCAGGGAACTGGTCCTTCATTTTCTTCTTTTCCTGCCTATCAGAAAATACTTTCCTGCGTGTTTTCATCCTTCTCCCAAGATCAGATCCCAAGATCATTTGTTCTGCAAAAACACAAATGCTTCAATTTCTTCCTACTGTTTTCTCTGAAAACTTCACATTTTATCCATCAGCTTTACAATTTTGAAGTTTATTTGCTCTAGCGGGGCAAGATTATGTGCTGCTTTCGTTGGGTACCCCTTGACATGAGAACAAATTATTTTGCTTTGCCGTTAATTTATCACATTGTTACCCAGAAATACTTTAGTGTTTCATTAAAAATAAAACCCGGGAAAATGTCAATTCATAAATGCCTTTGTAGCCCTCAGAGTGACAATATACCTCTTGGAATAAAAGGATAATGCCTTTACACCACACATTAGTGTCCACGATTTGGTACTTTATGGGACGTAGTGTGGAAATAGACCTTTTTCCTCAGAAGAGGTCATCTTTATGACGCTCTTTGTGTAAGGAAATAGCGGAGGCACTGGTTAGCGAAGGCGGCTTTTCTGCAATGTCCCAGTGATGACTGTCAGCCTCGGCAGTGTAAGCGCAAGGCTTTTGAAATACGTCTCCAGCCAGTCTTGGCAATACCCCCGCGTTCATTAGTAAAACAAAGGAATCATTTTCAAAGGTGTTATAAATAACCGGTGTTACACAAAGCCCTGCCTGTGTTCCAGCCTTCATAATACGGCACTTTGTCAGTCAGTTGCAGAATAAACCTGTGAGTATCGTCGTGCGTGAGCTTAGTAAAAGCTGTTTGTGTTTTCTCCAGACAACTTGGGAGATAAGGCTTGTGACTACTAAATCACGTTAGACTAATACATTTATTCTACTCTTATGAGAACACATATCCTTGTATATAGTTTCAGACATCTAGAGCAGCTGCGGTAATAAATAGATGTGTTATATTGGTCCAACTACAAGTGCTGAGGAGATGGGTAAATAAAAAGCAAGATACGGGAGATGGATGCAGTAGGAAGAGCTAAGCGGCTCTGAGCATCCGCGTCTGGCAGCATACGGCTTTATTGCTGGTGGCATCGTTGGTAGACTCTATTTGCCTGTAAAAGATGGGGTACAATGCTGATCTCACAACCCTTTATGTAAATACTTACGAAAATATTTGAGGGCAAAAACCACTTCAGCCTCCAGAGTCCATAAGCCTGAAAGGAACTTGCCATGAGGCTTGTTCTTCTCTGGGTAATTTTCTTTTTGCTCCCCTAATGAAAAAACTATTAACAAGACATGAAATCTTTATTGTTTTTGTGTCAGCGCTGGAGGAGAGGCTCCTATACAATATGCTTATTAAGAGGTAGGCTTTTCTCATGCTGCTATGTGGGGTTTGAGTTTTTTTGTTAGAGTTTTTTTGTTGTTTGTTGAGTCATTTGGAGCTTTTTAATGTAGGCTTTGTGGAGTGTGTTTCTGCCACTACAGGTCTACTTTTCTCCTGTGTAATTGAATTATTAATCTGCTACGGGGTCAGCAGAATCACTTATTTCTATAATGGTAAAGGCTAAATCCTGGTGTCGTTATTCACACTGAGAAGTGCCATACTCAGCATAAGGCCTCACTGAAGGATTTACCTGCAAAGTGTGTTTCTGCTGGAAATTAAATTGGCAGTCCCTTGTAAATGGAACACTGTACAGGCTGCAGAAAATCAGGAGCGGTAATACAAGTCTGGATGGATGTAAAAAAATCCAGATGCAGTGGGATGCAAATGACCTCAGGCTTTGCTTATTCAAAAAGAGTGAAGCAAACAAACAAAAAAAACCCCAAAATCACCAATGGGCTTTTGGAAAACCTCTAATCATCCTTGCATGGACTGCAGGACTGCATTCCTGTGCACTTATTAGAATCCCTTTTCTGTTTCAAATACCTGCTGCAAAGCTTTTGCAACCCAGAATTAAATTGTTCAGTTCCTAAAATTGAATATTTAAGTTCCCAGCACTGAAATCTGTTGAAACTTTGTGTGTGCTTTAATAGAAGAAGATTCTCTGTAACATATCCTCCTCTGCATAATTTTTCATTGGGCACAATGTTATATCCTGATTCTTTATATATTCTGGGTCTTCTTTATGCTCTGTTCTCCTCCGTACGCCTTTGCAAAGAAAGAAAATTTATGGTCTAGTGTCTGCAGCCTTTTCTCCACAAATAAAAAAGAAATAATGCTGAAGTAAATAACAGATGTCAGATCATGTCACAGTGTTACTTTGAGATGAGAAATGTGGTGTTAACCAGAGAGTTTACAAGTCATACAAGCTAGAGGGTAATTAAGCAGGAGTATTGCTAATCAGGCACGTTTAGTAATAAAGCAATGAATAAACTAAAGAAAATATGGAAATCAAAAGCATATTTTGTACATTCATCTGAAGCTCCCTAAGAACAGAATCTGTCATTGACATAATTTTGTCTTGTGTGAAGTATTTTTAATATGCTTACGTGCTGGGTTGACCTTGGCAGGCCAGGAAGTGCCCACCCAGCTGCTCTCTCACTCCCCCTCCTCAGCAGAACGAGGGGAGAAAATAAGATGAAAAAATCATGGGTGGAGATAAAGGCAGTTTAATTAAAAATATCAAAGGCCAGGTGTGGAAGCAAAGGAAAACAAAAAGATTTGTTTTCTACTTCCCATCAGCAAGTGATATCCAACCACCTCCTGGGAAGTAGGACCTCAGTACGTGTAGCAGTATCTTCGGAAGACAAACGCCTTAATAACGAATGCCCCCTCCTCCTTTTTCCTCTTAGCTTTTATTGTTGAGCACGACATCATATGGTATGGAATATCTCTTTGGTCAGTTTGCAGTCTTTGACATCCTTATCCAGTCCAGGACCTGCTGGCCACGTGGCCAAACTTGTCCAAACTTCTATTCAAATAAACTTCACCAATAAGCTGCAGATGATAAATCACTTGCTGAGATTAATACCTTAATCAAGAAAAATCATGATCTGTTCATGGGCAATTTGTTAAACAAAAAAGTGACATTTTTAAAATAAATAGAGTATTATAAATTCATCTTCCAACCTTCTCTGCTTTCTCAATATGCTACCTTTCCCTCACCCCCATTCCCCACCTGTAGTTGTGGCTGAACTCAAACCCTACATGTAGCAGCACAGGGATCTTTTGTAAGGTCACAGGAGCGAACCTGATCTGTTCTCTAATCCTGCACAGTTTAGAAGCTGTGGTAGATACGTAAACACCCCCAGTATTTCTCAGTGTAATATGATGTAATGAAACCCTCCATCTTGCACTGCAACTAGAGGAATAATAGAGTGGATAGAAGGAAATGCCAATTATACCATGTCTAAGATCATTAAATAGTGGCTTACCCATCGAGAAAGGAAATTTGATGATTTGTACAGCATTAATGGATTGTCCCCAAATTCTGCAGTCGCTGAGTCAGGAACTTCAATTATGGAAATGGAAAAGGGCTAGCACATGACACCACTGTCCGTTGGGGAGTTAGAATTAAAAAATTAGCAAGAAGCTAAAACAGAAGCTGCTTAAAGACCTAAGGGCTTAATACAAGGCAATTGAAGCTAATGGAGAGATTCTCTACTGAATCCTTTGAACTTTGGATCAAACTGAAATAAGAAAAAGCTCAATAGGAGTTTTTCTGGGGGAAAATTGTATAATACCCAGTGAGCCATAAAGGAAGGAAGGAACTGCCTCATCTAAATCACGACAGCACTGAGAATGAGGAAGAGCATATTCGATTCATGTGTTGTTCCTAGGAGTGTTTGGCTTCCTTTTTAGTTCAAAAGTGGTTCGTATTTCCATGATGGATAGTTATTGTATTCTCAAATAACGACAAGCATGACAGTAACTCAGGCATCCCTCCATCCTGCTGTGAGTTAACATCACTCCCAGAAGGTACGGTCCTGATGTACAGTGCATGGGTCCAACAAATCAGCGTTTCCTCTACAAGAGAGTAACGCTCCTTTCAAAGCGCTCTCCTCTGGAGGTGGCCTCTGCACAAATTATGTCAAAAACACATTAGTATGCCCCTTGGAAAGGTAGGGATGAGGATAAGATAGTATCTTTCTGAAGCACAAAACAGCTGAATCTTAGTAGGGGATATTTGTTTCATCTCCAGTATTTGTTGTTTAGTTCAGCTTTATCTTGTTCATGGTTTTTCCCCCCCAAAAAACCCATTAAAAAATCACTTTTAAAACCTCAGAGACAAAATAATACAAAGTAACGGCAGGTAACATGAATAATAAAACCATATTTCAACTTCATTTCCCTTTTCGCGTGGCTTAAGTATTGTAATTATTAATTTATAACGCAGAGGAATGCATGGTGCGCCACAGATGAGAAACTTGCAATCTAAATAGTTTGGACGGCTCAGGTATGAAAATTGCATACTAAATAGAAACGTGCAAACACTTCAGGAGAAAAAGTTAACTAGCTCTCTAGCTGTGTCCTCTTCTTCACAAGACTGTCCTTTTCCTGGGTTGATGGTCAACATGACTACCAACTTCCCAGGTAGAAGAGTCAAGGTCTCCATTCCTGTATTCTGGAATGGAGTGGTTTGGGCCCAGAATATATCAAAGATAACCTAAAGCTTTGAGACAAAGACTGTGGTTGAAAACTCTGCTCCTCAGGCACAAGTTAGCCACGCAAGTTCAAATCAAGGAGCAGGAGGCAAAACCTTTTTCAAGAATCAGACTGATGCTGTGAGCTGAATTCCCACAAGAGCTGCAAGTCCCTGCTAAACTCCCTACCTTCACTCCAGAACCAGAACATTTCATCTAGAAAAACATATATGTAAAAAGTAATATTGCATCTATCAGGTAGGATTTACTATATCTGCATTTCAGAAAAATAGTGGAATTTGTTCCCCTGACTTGCTTGCTTCTGTTTCCCACGTAGTCCTTAGAAGCAAACAGATGTCCTCCAAGGGTACAGTAAGAGATCCCTGTCTACCAAGTGTCTGTCTTTCAGAAAAGAAAATCTTTGGAGGCTTTCAATGGACTTACCTCTCTCCTCTGACTCTAACTTTAGCATAAATAATGTTCAGGGATAGGTAGATTGTACCTTACCCCAAGCTTACTTGCTGAAACAGGAATAGGAGGCTGTATGTTATTCAAGCTGCCTAGCGCACCGCTAAGAGACATCCAACCGCTATCACGATATTGGTAGTAAGCATCCAGTTGATTGGATTTTTCTGAAAAAACGTCTTACACTGGGAAATACTGTTATGCCACAAATACTGTCAATAGTCTTCATTTTCTTCTTCTTCTCAGTGTTGGTTGGGTTTGTTGTTGTGGTTATTGGTCTCTATTACACCCCAAGGAGAAAGAGGGAATTTTTTTACTCTCAAAATGTTTTTCAGAATGTAACAGTTATTCTCTGTTGCAGTCTGTCCCTATGGCTCGGAGCAGGCGGCCAGCCGGGGGTTGCCTGCCTAAGGAAGAAGTTTCTGGGGTGGGTGTCCCAGCAGTGGGTCCCTCTGCAAGGGGGCCGTGTGGTGGGGGACGTAGCAGTGAAATTTTTAGGTGCTACATAATTGCTTCAAGAACCAAGCATTAAAGTGTTCTTAAATTCTTTTTTATATCCTTGGAAGGAATTTTGATATATAGAAGGAATTCTCAAACAACAAAACTGCCCAATGACATTCATGGTTTTTCATGATTTTGGAAGTCTTGCTCTACCTTAAAAATAATTACAGCTTTTCATGTAGCCTGCCGTATTTCTTCACCATTCAGATTAGGTACAGACATGGAAGGAGCAATTAAACCAAGCTGAGAGGAAGAGCAGTGTGGGCTCTGTGTGTGGGATGGTTTCCAGGTGGGATAGCTTTCATAAGTGCCTTAAAAAACATTCTGCCACATGGCTCTTTAGAGGCCTCCCCACAGAAGCAGCTCAATTATTCATTCAGAGCAGAAACTGTTTTATTACATGTCTTGTAGTTCGAATGGTTAGACTGAAATGTGGGACACTCTGCGCTCAACAAGGTTCTGGTACTTGCATTTGTACTTGCACTTGTCCTGCAGAGCAGTAAAAGAGTTGCCAGCACCAGCTGGGAGGTAGGAATATCATTAGCACGTATTTTGTTTTGTATCTTCAAGGTTAGTACGAATCGCAAAACCTCTGCAGCTGAAAGAGAGAGAGAGAGCACAGTTCTGGAATTAAACTTATTTTTCAAATCTGTCTGGACAAGTTTTAAGGTATGATTGAATGAATGTTTGCATTTGGCCCAGGGGAAGATCACTGCTGTGTTGCACCATCCCGCTCAGAGAGTCTGTTCTCATCCTTGCTTGAAAACTGTTCTTTCCGCCCCAAAATGTATTTTCTGCTCTCTGTCTATCTGCAGTGGACAGTCAGGAAGGGAGATGCAAACCTGAGACACTGCATGGTCCACTGCTGGTCTCCCTCTGCCACCTCTCCCCACCCAGGGTGACGTTGAGGACCTGACCCCACAGTGGCTGCTCCTGGCCAGCGTGGGTTCCCCTCCGCATGCTACCAGGGTTGTATCCAGCTTTTATTTAGATATTCACCTTAGATCTGGGGGATTTATAACTGCTTTGGGTTAAGAAAATACACCAAAAATTTTAGCATTTTTCTGGGTGGGAAAAAATGTTTTCCCCATTTGTATTGAGCACGAAGTTGTGCGAGTTCAAATTAATATTGTGCCGTGAAGGTCCAAGGCTGAATTGGGGGTCATGTGGTACCGCAATCTGGCGCCGCATTAGCAGTGAATGATTTTCAAAGATTTTCCTTGAACTAACATTGACTTAATTGTGTAACACATTATATATTACCATATGTACACATTACCAAGGCTCTTGATTATTTTCTAATTTGAATTTCTCCAGCGGTTCTCTAAAGGGCACTAATTCAGTATCACTGTAAAAATGAAAGTTACTTACCACCACGTGCTTGCCTGGAACCGTTGAACCGAGCAGAATATCTCCCCATCTATCCATAACTTTGTATTTCCCCAAAGTGAAGAATGCCTAGTTAATTGTGGTCAGTGTTTACACAGTAAATGAGCATGATTTCAAATTGTTCTGTTCTATTTTAAAATTGGATTAGTTTATGTTTCTTCATAAAGCGCCTACATTTGGTCAAGCTCATTTTTCGGCACTCTAGAGGCAGCCATACTGGCAAATAAATCATCCCATCAAACGCAGAAGCTAACTTTGCCAGTCCATGAGCTGTGGCATCTCCTGCAGGCAGGCTGACCCCTTCATCTCAAAGGGCAAGACCGAGCCTAGAGGCCCTGCCAGCATGATATGGTGGCCCCCAGATGGGATAACATCTCGGAGAGCCACGTCCTCGTTGGCACAGCGCTCCCGGGGCCAGCAGCGAAGCGCTGACGGACAGCAGGTTTGCTGCTGCGCTGTGCTCCATTTTATATGCCCAGGAAAAAAAATTATTCCAGCTTTGAGAGAGCATGACATCTATCTTCTCGCATGTTTAAGAGTTGGAGAAATAGAGGAAAGGTATAATCCTACTTGCCAACACACTCGGAGATGCCGCTAGCATGACTCCATGCCCTTCATGCTAACCCAAAGCTAAGGGGTTCATGAGATTTAGGAAGGTTTGCCCATTCTGCTCCGAATGTTTGCTGTCGGGATCAAAAGTGTGAGAAACCCTTAACGCTACCAAAAGAATTAACAAATAGAATGCAAGTATCAATTAAAGGTATTGCGCTCTGATCTGAAAAGGCGAAATCCTGAAGCACAGCAGAGTTGCCTGAAGCTCGGCAGCTGTGGTTCTCCATGGCTTGCGGATACTGTTTTCCTACCTGATCCATCAGAAATTACCTTCCACTCACTGATCTGCTCTTGAGGAGATCAGCGGGATATCAGTGGATATAATTCAGGCAGCAATTTTATTAGAAAAAGAGGGGTCCCTTGTTCTGCCCATAGACTATTGGACAGTGGTGTCTTTTGCACACCTGCAACACAAAATAACTGTAAATTAACACCGGTTTACCCCAGAGATATTTGAACCTCCATGAATTTTTCAAAGAGAGTGGCCTGAGGTTCTAATTTATAATCTAATCCAAACTCAGATAAACTGCAGCTTCATGATTTCATGCCCAGCGTGAGAGCTCTGTAGTCAGCATGCCCACCATAACACATTTAATGAATATGCTAATAGGTAAGTTAGGGACGGGAAAGGAAGATGGGAATCTTATGGCTGAAACCCAGCTCAGAATTGCGATGCCCTCTCCGCTGCCTGTGCGCCAACAACTGCGCACGGCTTCCGCATGACCCTTTCCGTTCAAAGTTTGGGTCAATCTTCTTCTCGTGAAAGAAATCATCATAATGAAATCAAATAAGTACGAATTACGATACAGGAGGAGATCTGAACAACTTTGAGAAACTCCAGATCGCAATTCAGATTAAAGACGTGGGCAGTCCCTTACCGGGGGGGGAGGTTACGGCTACATCCTCCTGAACGTGAATGAACTTCACCTCCGGATAGGCTCTCCTCTTGTCTGGAGGTGCTGATAATTGCAAAATAAGCGAAGGGTCGTAGAATCATAGAATCATTAAGGATAATACATTTTAAATGAAGATACAAAGATATGTCAAAACGGTTATGTGATTATTTAGCTATGTCAGGCGTGTGACCACAACTGTTCTCGTAAAATGCATACAGGACAAATGGCATGCGCATGAAATTCTAGGTAATGTTCTCTTTTTGGAAAGAAAACAAGATTAACGCAGAGCAACATCTGGATTGCTGTATGACCTAGCCATTTATTGAATGCCTGCATGTGGATGCAAACACGCTTGTAAATATACACGCATAGACATTTTTTTATGCTTTACCTCTTTCTTCCTGTCCTACTTTTACAAGATTTCTGATGTATTGTGTAGTGAAATGTCCTCCTGTAACTAAAACATACCTATACAGGACTGTCTTTCTTAGAAATTCATTATATCAGGAGTCTTAAAATGGCTTGCTTGCTTTTATACCAGTGGTTTTGAACCCTACTGAATATGAGTTTGAACACTACAAGTAAAACGTGAGTGTTTGGTCTGTAATACATTTACAGCCCTCAGTGTCTGAAATGAGTTTAGCCAAAGGATTCTGTTCATGTGAGAGAAACTGCAATGACCAATCACTGCATAGTCAGGGATCAAAGATAACGGTGAATCAAGGACTGGATTTCATTTCAGCCCTTCAGCGAAAGAGAGGGGACACCGCAAGGGAGCTGTTGGAGATTCTGCAAGGAATCTACAATTAATTTTAGATTTATGTATCAAAAATACAATTTCTGGATCTGACGTTGTCCAAACCTCCTTATTAGTCTCGTTTGCATGAAATTTAAGCTGCTGACAGCTCTAGCTGGATCAATTTCCTTTTCTAAACTTGCACTGTGTTGTACGCTTTGCATTGCCACCATTCCCTCCCCAAAAGCTGTTGCACTTTGGTGTCGGATGAAACAAAAATTGAGCTACATCTGTAAAGAATTTGGATAGAGAACCGGGAAAGAAAAACACATAGGTCCTGTCACTTTTGTGAGGAGGACAACTGCATGATAGAGGAAAAGTGGGCATTCAATCTCTGTTACCCACCACAAAGCTGGTGCCTGTGCGGTGAAGCGATCAGCGTATCTCAGGTGCAGTCTGTAAAGCTTTGGGGGATGAAAGGTGCTGTATCTCCCATGTCAATCTTGCAGGATGCGTGCAGACTGCCTGATGTATTATCCGGCCCTCGAATCAATTTAAGGCTACACGTCAATTTGGCCCGGGGCCAGCTGCCATCAGCAGCAGAGCATCGGGCGGTTTTGCATACCGCTCCGCTGGCGGAGGAGCGTCGGCTGAGCTCGCCCACGCCGTGCGCCTCTAACGAGCACTTGCGCTAGATGAGAGGGCAATAAATGAAACAAGAATTAGCCTCCCCCCCACCCCTGAGAGGAGATTGCTTCATATCAGCTCACCCCAGCTGCTCCGACACAGGTTAAGGTTTTTGCCATCTTGCAGGGACCGGAGGAGGAAAGCCGTACGACATCCACGCTGACAAGGGCCACCGGGCAAAACCCTCGAGGGGAAGATACTCCAGTGCTCTGGTCCTGTAGAACCAGCTTTAAAGGCCTGAAGTACTTTGCTTTGTGAAGAAATACAAGTCCTGTGGGTCAGGTTTTGCCTTACAGATCTGGAAAGTACCATCCTTTCAGTCCCAGGCTGGGACGTTATTTCTCAGCAGGCTGGGTATCCCACAGCCCCGCGCATCAGGCGTGGACGACGCGTCGGATGTTCTCTAACAGTGACAGTGCAAATCTGTTGATATCCATTATTGATTAATCAGGTATTTTTGCCACTCGTGAAGCCGTATTTTTCTGTAGTATTTTTATCAAAAATCACAGTGCAGGCACGAGTGTATTCAAACCAGTGAGTCTTTCCCCGCTACGCTCCTGGCGAAGACCGACCAGATAGGTACGCGTCCCTACCACAGAGCTATGTTGTGTGGACAGCATGGGTACCTTAATAGACAGTGCTTTAGAGCAGAAGGCAGACGTAAGCCCTGACGCCGGTTTGCACCCACTGGGACAATTTACTGAGCTAAATTAATGCTGCACATGTCTGGAACTGCGAGGCAGGAGATGCTCAGGCAGACACCCGGAGTGCAGGCACCGAACTAACCCCACTGTTAGCTTCAGTAAGAGGAATAGCTACTTAACAAAAACCAGAGGTGCATCAACTACACTGCCAAAATGACCCGGTGGATAACTAACGGCATGGAAAAAATTCTGTTCCACGTGTGTGCTTGCATTGGCAGAAGTGAGGACTTTTGGTGTCTCTTTGCAGGTAAGAAATGGGAAGGCAGTGCCTGCCAGAAGGGCCGAGTGCCCTGTACAGCATCTCCTGCCTCTCCAGAGGTGAAGTGTGGGATTTTAACATTTCTTGAATAAGTCTCTTCATTCGTTCTCCACTATTTGCGTTCATAGCTGATTATGAAAGCTGAACTTTTTTTTTTCCCCCAGTCACTAAAGTAGGCTTAGTCCAGGATTTACACTAAAACACAGTTTGGAAACCAAATGTAATATTTAACTTTCTTTTTCCTCCACTTTTGCTGAATGCGACCCTTTCTGAACGTATAAGACTGCAGAAACACTCAGGCATGGAGGGTCTGTCAATAGAAGAGATAACCTACTCAGTCTTGGACTCTTTTTTACACCCATTTTTTCCCATTTTTATAAAATGACAGAAGTCTTGGTAGTTTATTAGGTAATAGCAGTCTTCCAAGCTGAAAGCTTTCTATCCCCCTAAGAAACAGCACAACGGACTTTGACAACATCAGTGTCCCATACAGCACCATTTCAAAATTAAAATATTTTTTATTTACAACTCTAGAGGCAAAAAGGTGATTGTAATCACACCCAAAGATCTCATTTTACCTGATCCTTATTGTACTGCATCTGGCACCCAGTCTATCGCAGAGGGATGCTCTTACCGTTACTCGAGGCTCAAACCCCAGTTTTTACAACTAGTTATTCCAGGGAAACATAGTCCAAAGAATGACTACAAAGACATAAAGTGAAGATTCTGGGTTTTTTAATAAAATAATTCATTTTTTCATATAACAGGCAGCAATTCTCGTTGTGACCGTAAAGTGGACAAGAAGAAAACAAGAGAAGGGAATTCTTTACCGCACTGTTATTTATAGCTTCCTCCCATAGAGGATCTTCCTGGTGAGGGAGAGGAACCCTGTAGTTATATCACTCCGCGTGGCAATGCAGAGATGTAAATTAAGACATCTCCCAGCAGACGAATATAGCACTAATAAGGATGCTGCTGGAATTGTCTGGGAGAGGCCTCGGGAGGTACAGGACTGTAGGATTAACTGCTTTGTTATGAGGGTTCTCTTCCTTCAAATGGATGATGAAATTGTGACCGTAAGAGTGAATGTTTAGTGTGGATTAATTTGGTGTTCCAGGCTGAGTAAGAGTGGTTGAAACCAAGAAAACATATTAACTGTCATCTTCAAAAAAGTTTATTGTTGCCCTCTCCCCAGTGTGGGGTAATTAATCAGCTCCGATGGAGACCCAGGGATCCACTTACAATGAGCGGAGGCTTTCCAAACACAAGTACAAATGAGTCGGGGACAAACTCTGCTACGCCGGAAAAATTGCTGGCGGATTTCTTGTTACAGAAATCACAGCTCCATATGCCCAAACGTATCCAAGTTAACCTGCCGAATCCAGAATTCCCATTTATTCAGGGATTTTGCCTATTCCTTGAATTCCAAATTCTCACTTTGTGGTGTTTTCCACCTCTGATCTATCAAGGCAGTCTCTGGTTGCGAACCAGGGCTCGTCCCTTTACGGATAAGCAGCTTCAAACACAGCAGAGCACGTCAAGGTGGGTTGGCTGCTTTTGTCCTCTTACCCAGCCTCCGCTCCAGTGACAGACAAACTGAAAAATTTAATCACAAACTGAAACATATTCTGAAAGACTCCTTTTGTTTTCTGCAAGCCATGAGGTGCAGAAAAACATACCGTAGATATGATCTAGAAGAGACTAGTACGACATCCCACAAAGTAAATATGAATTTATCTACCTCCAGTAGCAACCACCTCTCATAAACTTTCTGAAAGCGTTTGCTTAAAGACCATTGAGTCAGAGTGTCAACGCTAAACTGGAAATGGGAGCTATGTGAAAAAACGAACTTGAAAGCTAGCAAAGGGCTTCGGGTGCATCGCGCTCCCGAGCCGAGATAACAGCAACGCGCTGCGGGGCAGGCGGGGAAGGTCTCAGCTCCAGCCTGGGTGCGTTAACCTCAGCTCCCTTCAACTCTGTGCCTTCAGCCGGAGACGGCAGACAGCGCACAGCGATCCTAGCCACGGGGCCGTGTGCTGAAAGATATAAATAGCAGCAATTAACAGACCTCATTTGCCCACCTCCTCCCGGAACTGTAAATGGAGCAGTCGCAAGCCCAGGGCACACCGGCGAGCCGAGGAGATCCTGCTAAAAATATTACTGTAAATTTTTAAAAAGAGGAATAGGAGGGGAGAAGTCACGACAACCATTTCACAGCTCCATGCGCTGGGTGCCGGCACATGCAGCTGGGTGTGCATCCTCCATCTGCGCGGGCTGCCCGGGGCCACCAGCCTCCTCCAGCCCCACCAAGGCAGCCCCGAGGGGGAAAAGACGCACGTTGGAGATATTGTAAGGGTCCAGGTGTCTTCATATGGTCCATTTTACATGAAAAAAAAAAAATTCCTTTTTTTTTTTCTGGAGCAGAAGGAAAAAGCGCAGGTTTGGATCACAGGGGCATCTGTAAGTCTTCCCTGCATTCCAACAACACCCTAAGAACCCTTAAAGAACCTGAAATTTAAAGCAAGCATACCCCATTTCAGCTTATTTCATGTCCGTGCCCCCATCCCTGCTTTCATTCTCCAATGAAGTATTTAAAGGATTCTCAAAGGTTCAAGCAGAAGCCATAGCTGCGAGCTGCACCAACAGCCAGCGTCCCTCGCCGGACCCTTCCCCAGCCCTCCGCTAGTTTCCAAATTTGCAGCAGACGAAGAGAGATTTGAATATCGCCTGACTATTTTGCGGCGCTCTAAGGCTGCGCTCATAAATGATTCATGTAGTACAGCTAGGCAAGTGAGATTTTACAAGAAAGAAAACAATAAAACCCCCAAACTAACCCCCAAACTAGCTTTGTAACGTTGCTGTTTGTGTTTTGCCAGCCCCTCTCCTCCGGTGCTGCGGTACAGGGGGTTGCTGCACGGAAAGCACAAGCAGCGCTGGGCTGTTCAACCTCTAAAACAAAAAAAAATGAGGGATTTTATGACCAGAGCAGAAGGAGCCATCTCCCAGCTCTGGGCCCATATGTGCCTCCTGCACATTTCTAGTGTAACTCCAGTGCTCGGGAGCAGTTGGATAATCTGAATTTCTGGCTACGGGAGCAAGCGGTCTGGCCAAGGATGCGATTACCCTGCTCCCATGATGGGCAGCGGGCTGCCCAGTCCTGCCCAGTCCCATCAGACAGCAACCGGCTGCTGGAAGCTGCCGTTCTCCCCCCGCCTCTGAACCGCTCATAAAAAGTCTCAGGGCTTCGAGATTTGTCACGTATCGCTCGTGGATCTTGGCCACGCCAAGATTTTGATCGTTCAACCCAGAGGGTCAGGAGCTGTTGCTGGGTGTTTGCTGTCACCGAGGACCTGGTGGGACATCGGGAGCGCTGCCGGCTGGGAGGCTAGAAAGAAAAGGTCAGTGAAATTTGAGTTTCACAAGGCACTTAATTTACCTGTCTTACGACTCAGGCTCTTAAAAGGAGAAAAACTGACCAAAAGCCTTAATTAATATGCCATGAGATGACTGCTAAATGAAGCGCTTTAGGATATTGTCTGAACCCAATCACATAATGTAGCAGCCGTTTAAAGAGCAGTAGTGTCTTGAAAGGGAAATCCGGACTCTTCCTTTCCAAAGGCTTGCGCAGGTGTTGGTGGCAGCAAGGTCGGTGTTATTTAGCAATGCTGGCTGCCGGTGAGATGATGCGTCGCTAAACCTTGTGTAAAACACGATTTGTAGGAATGAGTCCTGATGTCTTTGGTGCTACCACAAAGGCAGGCCTTTCATCTCTCTGTCTTTGCTACTAAAATTCCTGATTTTTATTTATATAAAGGATTTCTATGCACCACAATTACACTTCTCCTTGACACCAAATATTTGTTACGCACGTGCTTTGGCTTAAGACCCAAAAGTCACTGGTGGTTGTGTGTGTTCTCCTTCTTTCTACCCTGTCCTACACCTGGAATATCGCTCTTGCGTTTCAAGGTCCTGACCAGGAACGGGTCCCTGTCGTGCCGAATGCTGTGCAAACAGAGATAAAGAGAAGCATCTGCTCTGGAGAGATAAAATCCACACTTGGGCAGGATTTGTACCCTCCGGGTGAGATGTGTTTCTGCTGGGCTTCTGGCTGGCCATGGAGAGGCAAAGCCAGCCTCAGTGGAGCCACGTGGATTTACTAGATGGCAATCTTGACCCCCCGAGACTTAGATGAGGACAAACAGACAAAGTTTTGCATTGCTTATCATCGTCTTGTTCCAGGCTAAGACCACGCTCTGTTTGCAGATGGAAGGACACCCTGAATTCTGTTTGCCGTGAGCCGGGGAGTCCACACAAGACTCTGCGGGAGAGGATGGCAGCGATCCCATCAGCATCATCTCAGCCACACAGCCAGTGCTGGAGGCTGCTGGCTCGCTTTGCTGTACTTTACACGCGAAATAGGTCGAGGGTTTGTTTTTAATTAGGACAGAAGTTGTGCCCACCAGCCTGACCCCCGCGGTCTCTCCAGCGGGTTATTGCTGGACCCTGCCACGGGCTCAAACGGGAGTTTGTGTCATGTATCAAAGGCAGAAGGCTGCAGCGTAGGAAACTGCGTGTGTTGTAGCTTTATACCTTCTATTATTACTAAAAAAGGTAAAAAAAACCTCTAAAACTATTTTATATTTTCAATAACAAACACTTGTAAAATAATAATAAAAAGTAAATAGTAAATAAAGTTAAAAAAATAAATAAAGTGTGAGTTTGGGAAGAGGTCAGGACTGAAACTCTGTGATAAAATGGGGTGCAGCGGCATTAAGCATACAGCGACAACTGGGAATATCTATTTTTCTCAGCTGTCCAAAGAAAAAATGCATCCCACACAGTACAGACAAGTCAGTGTTTTACTGCAGGCAACAAGTTACGCAGAGGTTATGAATAAAACTATAGTCCGCTCCAAGCTCATGAGGATTGTCTATCATAAACCCGACCCCAGCTCTCGCAGGGCTTAGAGCCGCAGCTGATTGTACCTGACGCACGCAGATCGCTCTCTGATTCCTCTCCGAAGGTCGGGCTCTTCGGAGGTGTTTAATAAACAGCTGCTGGAAACGGGTGCTGACAGGTTTGATGAGGAATCAACTTTGCAGCTTCTTCACAAGTCTTGTGAGGAGCGGCTGAGGGACCTGGGGTTGTTCAGCCTGGAGAAGAGGAGGCTGAGGGGAGACCTCATCGCCCTCTACAACTGCCTGAGAGGAGGTTGTGGTGAGGTGGGGGTCGGTCTCTTCTCCCAGGTAGCAAGTGATAGGACGAGAGGCAATGGCCTCAAGTTGTGCCAGGGGAGGTTTAGATTGGATATTAGGAAAAACTTCTTCACAGAGAGGGTTGTCAAGCACTGGAACAGGCTGCCCAGGGCAGTGGTGGAGTTCCCATCCCTGGAGGTATTTAAAAGCCGGGCAGACGAGGTGCTTAGGGACATGGTTTAGTAGTGGACAGGTACGGTTGGACTTGATGATCTTAAAGGTCTTTTCCAAACAAATGATTCTGTGATTCATCCAGGGTGGTGAGGAGGTGGCTCAGGCTGGTGCCCTGGCTCCCGCCTGCCTGGTCCTCCCAGGGGTGGCAGGAGACTTCGTTCCATCAGTCTGAAGGCAATTTTGTTGGCGATCACAAGAAGAGCTCTCATTTTTCTACTTAATTGCTCACATCCTGGTGGGGAAAAAAATGTTACCAGTTTAAGACTCGCTTATAGGAGCGCTGGATGTCCTCATGCACACTCTATCAGCTGCTAACAACCCGTTTGTTCTCTAACCCAACCCCATCTTTAATGTTCAGTAATAATAAAATCCCAGTAAATAAAACTTTAGCCTTCATTATCGCTTTTGTTTCAGAAATCGATAAAAATGTTGCAAACATTAATTAACACCATTAGGTAGAGTAAATACTGTCCGGTTGATACTCCCACAATTCAGTGAGAGGACTGGCCCAGAGCTGCTGCTGTCCCTCAGCACCATTTCTTGCGCTTTGTTCATTTTTTTAAAAATATATATTAAAATAGAGATCTTGATATTTATTATATTTAAGTTATGGTTTTTTTCTCCACTGTATCTGCCCCCTCTCCTCTCCCGCTGGGGAATTTATTCATCTAAACGTTCCTTTTTTTCCTTCTCTCCTTGCAATATTGCGGCGCCCGAGTCAGGCGGTGGATGCTGGAGAACTTTGTTTAAAGAAAAACCGCACAAGAAAGAGCATCGTGGGAGCTTAGGAGCGATCGGGCGTGAAAAAAGGTAACGTGGAAAAAAAAAAATACATCTGATCCCTTTGGGGTCTGGACTTTTAATTTAGTTTAAGAGAAAGTTTTCAGCCGGCTGCTGCCTCGCTCCCCCCACCCTCCCGCGGGACCTGTCCTGCCCAAGGGCAGCACCGGCCAGGGCTACCCCAACCCGCGCTGGCTTCTCTCTGCTGCTTGTATTTCCTAAGCTAATTAGGCTGAGGTTTTTATCTTGAGTGAAACATCTCTAAGGAACATTTGGTATTCTGAAGGCTGTAATTTCTTTGCCAGGTTCAACGGATATGACCTTTATTTGGCTGAAGACTGTGCAAAATGTGTTTTTATACCGAGATGGCTAACTGGAAATAGCTATTGCAATGTAAAATCCTAATGGGGTGAGATATGCGCAACTTGCATTGCCATGTGTGCGATTAAATCAATAATGCATCTGCCCCCATCTCGTCTGTTTAGCTACACAGAGGTTAAAAACAATCTGTGTTTTCTTTCACAAAAAATGTATATTAAAATGTACTTAAAGACACTGTGAGGCTTCCAAATCATCTTGAGAAGCTTGGGTTACACTCCTGCAGATCCCATTTATTTTATTTATGTATAAATCTGTTGTAGAACTGGGCTGTAAATTGTTGTGTTGCTTTATGCTTGTTGAGCACAGACTTCATTTCATCTGCGATGCGGTGATATTTAAGTAGCTGATTAAGTGTGAGCCTTTCAGGATGGAAGGTGTTTTACAGCCAAAGCCACCTCTACTCTGCACTACAACAAAGTTAAACGCTGTGTGAAAGGCGTCATAAATCTGGGTCTCACCGAGTGCGTTCTGCAGAGGCAAGTTCAATAGTTTTGGCAATTAAGGTGTTTAATTAGAAAAGATGAGAATAGATAGCACCGTGTGTCATGTATGTCTTTCTATTCTTTTTTTTAATTACTGACAATGTATTCTTTTGATTTGTTAAGTTTCACATCATCGATGATTTGCATGGTATGTGTTGGGTGCAGAGCTTCTTTGCGGAGAGATGGTTTAAAAGTTTTTAGTAGAGAAAATTCGTTGGTGTTGGTACTAATGGCACTTCTGGAAAAATGCTGAATCAGGGACAAATTTGCCTTTATGTTCCCTGTCATCCTTATGTAAGCAACTACTGCTCGTACCCAAGTACCATCCCATCTTCAGCACACGCCAATTACTGGTGAGACAACAAATTAAGTCCTCTAATTCATCAGCTAGGAAAGAATTAAGGCAACGCAATATCTAAATGGTTATCATTAGGTTTCAGGGTGAATGGCTGTGCACGTGTCAGCTGCGGTAGGTTTCTCACGTGTGCAGAAGGTCTGCTCTGTAAGGAGAAGGGCAGAGCTTTCCTGTCCTTGCTGAAAGCCCAAAAGCCGCTGCAAGGCTCCTTTGATGGCTCATGTCCACAAACACGCCAAATACAGGGCTGTGCGAAACCCTGTCCGCGGAGAACGGCCGCTAGCGGTGCTCGCTCTCTTGATTTATTTTTTAGATGTATCTTTAGGTGCTTGGTGAATAAATCCCGCTTTAAAATATTTTAGCAAATTAAAACGTCATCGTTTTGTAAGCCTGATACCCTGCTCTGTCACTTTTCAGATTAATTATTACATAAACAGGGGCGGTTGGGAAGGTTGGTTCGCTGCTCCCCGGCTGCCTCGGGTGACCTCCGCTCTGCGTGGTGAGTCAAAGCTGAATAGCTAAGAAGGACAATGACACACGCTGGTCATCTAAAGTAAATACCCCCCCTTTTTAATCTAGGTAAAAGCAAATCTGTGCCTTCTTTCTAGCCCTCATGTCACTGTTGGAATTCTAAATCAAAGGTACTTTTGCCAAAACCTACTAAGAAATCGAAAGTTTGGGGACAAATCAATCACACCTGGTTTTAGCTGGTAGCTTTTGCATTTGCAACTAATTAAGTGCTTTGACTGGAATTAATCGAGATGGTACAAATTTTAATATACTCAGAACTACAGACATCTGTCTAATTCTCTCATAATACGAGAGAATGTTGCAGTATTTTAACCAGTATTTCACCTCTTTATTTGGAAAGGTAACCAAGGAAGAATTAATTCTGGCAGCCCAAAGCCCTGTGCTAGAGGGGATGGTTAAATGATCTGGACCCCAGGGATGGCCCTTGCAGTTACTGCAAGGCAGTTTTGTTGATTGCAAAGAGGGATGGATATTTGAAATACATAGTTCTGCTGCAAGCATACAGTAAAAGCATGGGCTTCATCACTCTGAATTAAAAAAGAAAGCATCAGATTATATGTTATTTTAAGGGTTTCTCATCTGAAGCACAGATGCTACAGTACTAGAAAGACACCAATCTTTGTCTTCAAAGACATTAAATAAAGGATGTTATGTAGTTTCATTTGTGCTCTCTCTGTATAATTGCCAGAAATAATTAAAATTACATCATCCTTGCATTTTCTTCTAACTCAGCTGCCATGAAATACAGTTGCAAATATGAGAAGGGGAGTAAAACTTAACCTTTTAATCTCTAGCCAGATTAAGGTCAGCTCTCCCATACCCTCAGCTTAGTTGGCAATTTTCTTTGCAAACCGTAAGAAGAGGCATGAAGGATACACGCAAGTGCCCAGCCACACAGCACTGGAAATAGGTGGTCCCAGTGGGCATTTTTATTTACAGTACACCCCGTAGCCTGGCTAGAGATGCCTGTGGCATATTGCAAACGAGTGCAGGCTTTCCTTGTGCCTTATTACACCTTTGTTTGTTGGCGTAGCAGGAGGAAGGCTTACAGCCAGCATATTCCCTTTCATTAGCAGAAGGTGTCATCCTCAGGTTGTGAACTCTGCTGCTGCAGAAAGGCAGCTCCCTATTTATCTGTACAGGGCATAGAGGATCTCTCGTGGAAACTGGATTCATTTATAATTAGACTCTCCAGGGCCTTGTTTCTCAGGATGTGTTTGATATTAAAATAATGCAGGAAGGCTGTAGACATGATCACGTCATATAAAAAACGTATATCCAGTATCTCCACTAATAAAATCACTGAGTTCGGTTCACTGCTTTAGGCACAGCTGATAAAATCAATCACTGACTTTTTGCTGAAACGGATTTTATTTTGATATTTTTCATGGAAAACAGTAATTTATTAAAGGAGGAAAAAAGCCCTCAGAGTGCAGTAGTGGAAGCTTTTCTTCAGAAACATTTTTGGGATCCTGAAGTGATGTTCAGCAACAGATCTTTGCTGGAGTTAAGTGAATAACCTAATGATTACAATATCCAGTTTAGATCTTGGCAGCCGTGTTCACGTAGTTATCCTGCCTTTCTTTGTCATACACACTAAGATACTGGAAAGGCTCTCTTCTTTATTTATTAAAATGAAGCGGCTTGTCTAAAAGTAAGATATGCAGCCTATGTCCACATTAGGGCATCAGATAAAGTTGAGCAGCAGAGAAGAGGCAATAAGCTAATGCAAAGATATTGGAAACAATTGTTTCTCTAATTACTGCATCGAGTGCTTACCATTTTTTTTCCCCCATCAAATTGTCATGTCAAACTCTTTCATTGTGATACAGCTGAGAAGTGCAAACTTGGAAAGAGAAATATTTCCAGAAAGTAGGAACTGCCCTTTAGTGATTTTTTTTTTTTTTTTAAATAAAACTGCTCCCACTAATGCTCAGGAAAATTTTCAAACAAAGTTTCTGGTAAGTAGAAAACATTATTGTGACCAGCTCAGGTGAGCTCTTTCTGCTGCTGCTTTGGTGGTAGAGGCAAAATCTGCTTTAAAAATATTGCATTTTTAAAAAAAAAGGTTTGCGGTTTTGTAAGTAAGGCCATTATTTTTATTCTGGAGAAAATCCATAGTGAGAATGGAGCAACACAGACAGCAGGAGGTCCAGCCAGCAGGAGAAAATGGAAGTTTTAGCTGAATGAAAACTTTCGATGAGAGTAAACAGAATAATTCCCTTACTCTAGCACGGCTGCTTAGAAACGTTCTTCAGGATAGCAGGAGAAGTCTTTAACAAACCAGAGAAAAAAAAATTCCTCTACAGTCCTAGCCTTAACTAAAATAGCTGTGACAATGAGATTTGCTTTTCTTTCTCAGACCAGAATAGTAGAAGCACAGGCAGGCTTCATACCTGGTAGAATTAGAGCAGGACGGGTGCTGGGAGACCTCGATTTAATTCTGGTGTGAACCACTAGATCAGCGCTTTGCTGGTGTCATTGTTGTAACTTCTCAGAAATCAAGACATATTAACTTGATAATAATCACACAAAATTTCTGATTACTAGAACTTCAAAAGTTCAGAGTGAGAAGGAACGAGAACAACTGAGAAACAGCTTTTCCTATTTTCTTTAAAAAACTCATAAAATTCAATCCTCAAAAATGCCTTTGGTGAATGTAACTGAGCCCGTGAAATGCTGACCTCTGACATAACCTAGAGAAATGACATCAGCATGGATCACTGGGCAGATATTTTACACGTCCTTTGTTTCTCCAAACTTGCAATGACGCATCGGAACAGTTCTGCTGGAGAAGGTGCCACTTTTCCTACGTATATAAAGATTTATTGTTGCGGAATTGGTAGAGAAATTTCCAGGGGAAAAGATTTCATTGACATGGACGATTATTTTGCGACTCTCGTAATCTCTTTTCATGATACCCGAGAATACCCTTATTTATGATAACTTCAAAAGCCGCAGAAGAGTTAGGGTGGAATCTTGGTCCAAGTATAACCAATGGCAAGATTCCTAGTGACTTCAATGGTACTAATATTTCATCCCTAGAGTATGAGACTTGTTATTTATCTCTAGGTTTTTGCAAGCCTTCCAAAGAGCTGTATCCAATTGCACGTCCAAGCGTTATATACAACTGCAAACTCCAGCCCAACATCCTGGGGAAACAACTTCCCCGTTTAAAAGTTAAGCACTTACCGAAGCACTTTGCTACAAGGTGTTTCATTTATAATCCCGTACATCACGGGATCACACTATATCATCAAACCCCGAAATGCAATTACCATTGGAGCTGAATGTAGCAGCAAATATAACGGCTAACGCTACCCAGTATTTTAGACATGGAGACTGCAGTGGACAGCTAGAAGGGGGAAGCATTCACCTTGACTTCACTATGGCAATTTGTTTTATTTTCTATTTCCTTAGCTCCTGCTGGCTTTTGCTTAGTTGTTACTCAGACAAATATCTTTTCGAAAGTTACGGCTGATGGGAGCAGGCTAGCAAAAAGTAAAATTCAAGTTAGGGCTTCAGTTTTGTCTACAAGACAGTTGTATTAAAATAAGATTTGCTTAGATTAGCCAAGCGTTCATTGTCCTCGTACAACAACGTGTTCTAGTAGCTGACCATATCTCCTTGTGATAGAATTCAGCATTAATTCTGTTTTTATAAAAATTGGTGTGCTGGAAATGATAAATTTTACGTGTCATTTAAGAGACATGCCCCTCCATGTGGTTCCTCTGCAGACTGATGTTTTGCTGACTTTTTACCGAACCTAAGGAATATCTTGCTGTTACCAGTATCGCATCATCTAAACTCCCTTTTGCTGTACTTCCCTCTCATGCATACGTGAGTGCCCTCGCAGCATCACACCATCCCAGGTGCAGCATGTGTCCTTCGCACCCACAGGAGAGTGGAGGGCACAACACTGACATGTAGGTCCCTTCTCCAGCTGCTCTATGAAGATTCAATAACCAAAATGTTTCAGTGCATAGAAACCTCCTCCTTTTCTTAGAAATCTCTTTCTAGTGTTCTTGTTTCTATGTGAGCTTTGAAGAACGTGTGAAGCTTTTGGTATCTGTTCGGAAGTGTTGTTCAAGCAAGGCATTTACGGTTGGACTCAATGATCTTAAAGGTCTTTTCCAACCTAAATGATTCTATGATTCTATAAGGCATGGAAAATTTGCTTCAAGAGCTGTGCTTACACCCTCTGCTGCGATGAGATGAGCTGCGTGGGTTGGGGGGGGGTCTGCATAAGGAGGTGCTTGGTGGTGGAGGGTTGAGGTAGAGTAACTCCAGCGGCAGCCAGTGTTCTTCGGGCAAGAAAAGAGGAAATGTACAGGGAGGAAGGAAGACGAGGACATTTGCTCATCGTTCGGGATTTTGGCCACTGTTACCGCTTTCTGAATCCTTCCAAGAGCTTTAGGCAATGCAGGGGTACAGCAGCTTTACGTAGTCTCTGGATGGATCAGTCCAAAAGTCGCTTTACCAAGATCCTTGATCCTGAGCTGTATGATTTCCTCTCAGCTGTCTTTATCCTTAGATACACCATCAGATAAATTTTTGTAGCATACTAATATTCTCTTATTCGACTTAAAGACCCACTTGAGAATACTGGTTAGCCTTTTAGTCTATGAGGGACAACCCCAGTATCAAGTGTTATCTAAAGGTCTGCAAACTGTCATGCTCACCATGGTAGAAGTGTTTCTTGTCTAACTGGAATCTGAATAATATAGAATTTGGTTTAAAAAATGGTGGGTTTTGTAGTTTCAATAAATGAAAAATAATAGAATACACTAATTAGAAATTTCTCGTAACACTTTGCTGTAAGAAATGACATTGAATCTGTAAGCTTCATAATATTTAAATATATTTCATGACAGAGCACTGGCAGCATTTAAAAGGTCTTAGGTGCTTTGAATGCCTGATTGGTTTGACAGCTTGACAGTGATTTGTAAACCGAAGGTGTTGGCACAGCTTGCTCTTCTGTCGGAGCAGGTATCAAAGTTCAGACTCCAGACTAGGCACCACTTGAACACAGAGATGAAAAATTGCGCTCTCATAAATGTTTTCACTGTGGAAGAAACAAGCTTCTGCTCCTGAAAATAGTAAGGCCTGATCTGAAAATGATTCAAACCAATGGAAAGACTTCTATTGATTTCGATGGCCTTTGAATCAATCACTCTTTTTCACATATATCCCATTTTATGGCGTACTGGGTGTGTTTGGGGTTTCAGAGGATAGGCTAGAGCTAAAACCCCTGGCGAGTCTACATCAAAATGAGAGATTTCACCAACATTAAAGAGGGAAACAAAGCTTACCAAGATGAAGCAGGTAGATACAGTGATTTATAATCTGGAATTAGATAAATTGGGCTGAACATCAAATGCGAGTATCCTTTTTCCTCTTTCTCAATCTTCCTTCCAAACACAAATTCCTATTTTCTGTTCACGCTAAATCTGAAAGCAACTTATTTTGATTCTAGTGGCTCTGCAATCCACCTAAAATACAGTTCTAGCTGTAACAGGACAACTTAAGATTACATATTCATAATTTTAAATAATTTAATTTTCAAAGATGGTCTGTTTCATGATCTTCTATTGGGATCTCGACAAACACAGAAATAATTAAATGGGGCGACTGAGCACAAAACACCACACCTGCAAAGTTTGCTAGCCATGAAAATTTACAGTTGTTGCCATTGCAGTGCTGTATTTTACACATTAAACTGAACCCATATTACGTTATTAAACCATAAATTTTCATGGCTTACAAACTTTGCAGGTGTGGCGTTAAATGCTCAATTGCACTGGTTAATTATTTGCATGATTTTTAGTATCCTTGCAGGAGACTTGGAAACTGCACATGTGGGCAGTAAAAGCCCTGTCTAGCCCTTGCCCAGGAAAAAGGCTCCAAGGTGCAAACGTTTTAAATTAAAATAATGGTTAGTTTTTTATGGTCCTCTATTTTTAGCTAAACTCTGGAAATATTGGAAAGGCGTTCGATACTCTGCAGGATGTGTCAAGAAATCCTTTCTAAGGGGAAGAATGGCGAAGCACTGGAATTAATAGATGTTAAGAGCCACTCCATAGCCTAAGCTATCTGCTTGTCTCCTGCCTTGTTGAGAGGTGGTAGAACTGCTCTCAGCAGCTACAGACACCCTCTTCCTCTCTGCGTTTTCCTTCTGAAGTGCTTTTACAGCTTCTCCCTCGTCAGGGGCTGTCCTTACCCTGAGAGCTCCCCAGCAACGAATGCTGACCTGGGAAGCGCTCGTGGAAGATGCTCCCCAGGCCTAAGTACCTCTGTGCTAGCAGTTCTCAAGACATGAGTACAGTCCTAAGATTGGCTCATGACCAACAGAATAGCCTGGGGAAAAACATGGAAAAATGCATCAAAATCACTCCTTGAGGTCCCTTCCAGCCTCATTCGTCTCTGACTCTGTGCCAGAGAGACACAGGCATAGAATATAGCTTTTTAGTGTAAAGACAATCTGACACGGTCAAATGCGGACCCTTGTGTCTGCTGCGAATGCCCAAGTCTCAATAACTTCATATAGTACTTCATAATTTTTTTGCCTCTTTATTTTTTAAGATAATAAAGTGTAAGTATAATTTGCTCTGTTTTGGCAGCCTGGGAAACTAATACGAAAAAGAGATCTGTACCTGTTCTCTTAGCATTAACGGCAACATTTCAAATTATGTCAGTCATGTGCAATTTGACGTGATATACCCATGAAATAAGACACCGGCGCAAGTAAAAATAGAACCAGTGTCCTAAATCTCAGCCCCAGTCCCTATCCCTAATGTATTCAGACTCCAGTAGCAGTCATTTTTTTCCAAACGATGCTCACCGTTTAAGAACATAGCAAAGTCTCAGTTGCAGCCCTGAAAATCACTGATTTTATGGTAAGTAAAATGGAGAAAGTCGTTTGAAATCTGCCATATGTAAAATGCTTTATGTTTGCATGCTTGTTTCTGCTGCCTGACACATTGCTTAGTTTTACATTAGGCTAATGGGGAACAATATTAATGAGGAAACCAAGGTGTAATGTTCTTGCAAGAATGCTGACAGAAGTGAGTCCAAGTTTTAACCAGGGATTGCTTGCTTTAGCATTATCTCTATTGCCATTAAACATGCTCTACATTTTCTGGGCAAATATCATTTGGAATTAATTGAATGGAAAGGAGGATGTTCAGAAAATGCATCTTTAGAGTTGTTGAAGTATGACTTTTTAATCAAACTGAGTGATTGTAAACATAAATTAGTTCTTGTTCTTCCTGCTGTCTTGAAAATGGAGAAATGTGTACTTTTAGGTTAAAATCTTTTTCTCATGAGTTTGCAGTTTCAAACCTTGTAGATGCTTTGCTGGTGTGGTAGAACCGTTATGTAATGAATATTACTTGAATGTTACTTGAAGCCCAGACTCTCCACACATATACTGATTTTTAAGGTTTTACTGTATTCCATTATTCTCCACGTTCCCAATATGTCGTTTTATGGAAAAATTCTGCTTCTGCTTCTATCTCCTTCCTCTGGGAGGACAACATTTCAGGGTGTCCTTAACAACAATTTCCGATACATTTTCTTCACAAGGAGTGACCTTAGGCTTTAGGACAACAATGAGCAAAACCACAAAGTGTATAGTTTCTCCATACACTTTTTGTATTATCTGGATAAAGCTTTGGAGTTTGTAGGTCTTCAGCTTCTCTGGGGTTCTCTTTGAGAGAGAGAGAGAACACGATGTGGATGTTCTTTGAGTATCCAGTAGTCTAATTAGGTATAAGCTGTACAGCTGAATGATCTCATTTAATATCCACTGGATAGTCTGATTAGTGTGGTCTGAAGCTTAATGGGAGCAAAGAGAAATCTGAGGAGAAATGCCTGCACCTGTAAGGAAGGCAGCTTTTAGAAACAGCATCCCAGTCATATTCAAAGATTTTATACTAAAGCGCAGTTCCTTTTATTTGCATAGCACGAGTTGTATAGAAGGGAGTTAGAAGATCTTATATATATCACTATTACACTCACAGAACATTACAAACCCCCCTGAAAGGTGTTTAAACCCCTTCAGCCTGCAACATACAGAAGGAATGTGCAAAATATTCGTACAAATAAATACATAAAAATAAGAGGAAAAAGGGACGTCTTCTTT
>VYZW01058572.1:2597-23508 GCA_013401315.1 Balaeniceps rex | reverse complement strand
ATGTTATTGAAGCATTTTGCATGGAATAATACATAATATTGATTTTTATTTTAGAACCTCATACCATGATTCTGTAATGGGAAACAAGTATGCAGCTAATAGGAAAAGCACTGGACAAATAAATCTAAGCACAAGTCCCATTAATAGTGGCAGTTGTTTGGGATACTACAGCAATACAAGGAGTAATTCTTTGAGACTGAATTTAATCAGTGAGCGGAGAGGCGACCGTCGACGGAGCAACACACTGGATATAATGGATGGAAGGATAAATCATGGTGGCAGTTTGGCAAGGACTAGAAGCCTTTCCTCCCTGAGAGAGGGAGGGATGTATGATGTGCAGCCCACTACTGACCCTGTCAACTTGATGGCCACCATATTTTGGATTGCAGCTTCGTTGCTAGAGTCAGATTATGAGTATGAATACCTTTTGGCTCTCAAGCTACTCAACAAGCTTCTTATTCACTTGCCTCTGGATAAATCAGAGAGTCGGGAAAAGATAGAAAAGGTGCAGAATAAACTGAAATGGAATAACTTTCCAGGCCTTCAGCAGCTTTTCCTAAAAGGCTTTACTTCAGCAGCTACACAAGAAATGACAGTTCATCTCCTCAGTAAACTCATCACAATTTCCAGGCATGCTTTGGTGGATCCTTCTCAGTTAGCAGGTATCTTTAGTAACTGTATATGTAATGAAAATGTATTTTTTCATCAAATTAAGTGTAATCAAAATCAGTAGTGATTATGCATTTGCCTTTAAAAAACACCCTTCAGTTAAATGCTTTTTGCAGTTGTCGATATTGCAGTGCTAGATAGTGGGAATACATTACACACTATGATTATCTGTGAAGAAATACTGCATGAAAACTTTATGTATTGGCTATTAACTTACTTTAAACTTGCTTGCAAGTTTTAAAAGCACATGTATTATTTTTCATGATCTTGTGCTAAATAGCTCAATTAGTACTATTTCAAACATTTGCACATTTTTGAAACAATGTGACTGTACTGCCTAAAGCTATCGAGTTTCATGATAGTTTTGCTTAATTCATCCTGTGATGATTTTATTTTCATATTGTACATATTTATACCTGTACGCAGACACATTTATATACCTTCTACATACATAAACACTTAGGTACGTGTGTGTGTATATATAATTTGTATATCTGTATGAACGTATGTGTATCATGCTCTAAGGGTTATTAAATACCATAAAGCTGTTATATGCTCACATAACTCCACATTAAATTAAGTCATATTAAAATCATTAGGGCGCATATAACTGTGTTTATGTATGTGTTTAGGATTTCCCCTAAACATCTTGTGCCTACTTCCTCATCTGATCCAACATTTTGATAACCCAACTCAGTTCTGTAAAGAAACAGCTGACAGGATAGCAAAGGTATGTAAAATGACAGTTGGGGCTTATCCAGGAGTTTATTAACTGCATTGCTGTATTTTTCTGCTCCCTTATGCAATACTTTCATGTGATTCTAATAGTCTCATAAAAATAACTATAAAAAGTTGTATTTTAAAGATGTGATCCAGTCCTGATTTATATAGTTGGTCCTCATATCAACCCCTGAGTTTCCCTTTGTCAATGAAAAAAACACATTTTGCTTATTCTATAAACTTTAGATGTGAAGAACACATTTGCTTATTAATGATACCAGTTACTTTTTCTTACTTGTCTGATTTTGCAGCTTGTAATTTTAAATATAAACTTAATCAATTTTTAAGCACACTTCCTAATTTACTTATGATAAGGAAGTGATCCTTACCTTTCGGACTGGTAGGTAGAAAAGAAAAGGTACTATGTTCTTTCTATTACTTGTACACAGTGATTAACCTTGGAATATTTCTGAACTGTAGTGTCTGTTAAAGCAGTACATGGTACACACCAACAATCTCCAGCCAGGCTGGTGGTACGCTGCCCTGACAGCCTGTGTTTTAAGGAAGAATGTGGAAAGGGGAGTTAGGAAGTGCTGTCTGTCATAGGAGAAGCAGTCATAGCCCTCTGGCTTCCCAAACTGTAATATGTAAATCACTTAATTGTGTGCAGGCCACCTGAAAGGAGTACATGCCTGATGCAAATCCAAAAATTACTGTTGTCCCTCAAATACATGCACTACTAGCTAGGGGTGCTAGTTACGGTAAGTTTGGTATGAGTAGTAGATAAACTTGGAGTATGGATGCCACAGTACCACTATTGCAGATATTACTGCCTTCCCAAATACAAGCCCTCGTAGCTCTGATAAATGCAAGGCTAGTAGGCAAGGACTAGTCTAGGCTTAAAAGAAAAAGGAGAGACAGGTCAAGGCTTATGAATGCCTACTGAGTGCAGTTGCCCATTCAGTAACACGGAGCTAAATTTTTGTTATTTATACCCGATGCATTCATTTATTTATTTGAAAAAGCAGTTTAAGTCTCTTAGCTAATTCTCTCTACTAGTTTTTTAGTGAATTGCCAGGTTCCAAAATTCGACAGAAACTCTAGATGTTGCTTGTATGTTCAGTTTGATTTCAGTTATTGGAAAATAGAGTGAAATCTGGGAAAAATGCATAATGACTTCTGAATGCTTACGTTAAAAATTTGTCGTTTCTGGTATAATTAAATAAGCTTTTTGCTTTTCAGGTTTGTGCAGAGGAGAAATCACCAACTCTTGCCAATCTGGCTCATATGATGAGTTTATACAGTACACACAGTTATTCCAGAGACTGTGCTAACTGGATTAACGTAGTGTGTAGATATTTGCATGACTCTTTCTCAGATGCCACATTTAATCTAGTAACTTATCTTGCAGAGGTAAATTTTTAACAGAATTGTATCTCATGTTGACAGTCTGTGATCAACATTACATTTACTCATTGCCAATTTTTCGTGATGCTGAATACTGGGGGCAAAAAAGCACATCTTCCGTAATGGGAGAATAATAATAAAATGTTCTAGGATATAGGAAAGGGCTGACTACTGCCATTTTGGAGTGCAACAATTTAAATGTGCCTTGAAATAACAATCCCTCTAATAAAATATCCCTTTTTTGATAGTAGTGTTTTGTAATAGATATTTATATTCCATTCTATGTGAATAAAATGCGCACGCTCTCTTGGCTTTAGAAGATATACTTAATGCAAATTTTAAGGGACCTTTTTTAGCCAAATAAGCATTTAAAGATGTCCTTATCACAACCTAAAAACTAATTTCAAAGTTCAGTTTATAAGTATTGCACAGTATATAATCAAAGATCATTCAGATTATAGAATTCAGTATATGATTCTGCCAGCCATTCATACAGGAAAACTGTTATTACCTTTGAAGAAGTACCTTGTGTGAAAAGCTTGTAGAGCTTGTCCTTGAAGTATATCACTTCAAATTGATGAAGATTTTTTTTTTTAAATATTACTACATTTTCATGAATTAATTTATATGTACTTACTTTGTTTGTAAGCTTGTGTATACTAGCCTTCTCTAAGGCATAGACATAATTGTTTTTCATGCAGCTTTGAGATTTTTAATTTGTGTGAACACTTTTATTTAGTGAGAGGTATTTCATTATTAGGTGCTTTAGATTTGTGCTAACATGTCAAAATTCAGGGAAAAAAATGAATTAGGACAGAGAACATTGTTCCATTGCATTACTTTTTTTTTTTATGCTAAAATAAAATTTTGAAAAACATGGAGTGGTACACTTAAGTTTATTGAAGGAAAAAATAAATATGTATGGAACTTAACTATATTTTAATGTTTGTTTTCACTTTTTGCTACCATTAAGGGCCCTAATTAAATTCTGTATTTTTAAAACTTTTTTTTAGCTGTTAGAGAAAGGGTTATCCAGTATGCAACAGTCCTTACTGCAGATCATTTACAGTCTTCTGAGTCATATTGACCTATCCACAGCACCAGTGAAGCAGTTTAATTTGGAAATCATAAAAGTTATTGGTAAATATGTTCAGGTAGGTACTCTGAAAAACCATAAATCCTTTCTACTTATTATCAAAGTGGTAGTGAAATTACACTTGAATTTTTTTTGAGAATTAATTTATTTTGGATATAAAAGAGTTGTTCAAAGTCAGGTTCCGTAGTATTTTATTTTTTGTCCTATGTACTTAATTCATTATATGCTTATGTATTTGTCCAATTTGATTTTACATCTTGTGGGGTAAGTTACCTGGATGAATATGCACCTATTTACAGATGTGGGCAACTCTGCATATGTAGTTATAGCAGATGATCCTTGAACTAATAAAATATAAGGAAATGTTTACTGCTGAATACTATGCAAATGTTTTATTTAAGTGTATATGTTTTCAAAAGGAAGTTTTACAGTCAAATGCATGTTTAAATCACTTTCACTAATATATCTGTGACAAACATTAAGGTGCACCGTAATGAATTCAAGTGCATTTTTTAGTAAAGTAAGTCCCGGAAAGACGAACAATAGTGTTTTGCCCTAGGTAATTTGATCCTTTGTGCTTGGAACACAATTCACTGAAAATCTATTTTGCAAAAGAAGGTCTAGCATCTTGTTGAAAGATTTTTATAAAAATGCCTGGAGCATAAAACCATTTCAGTGCACAACATTCTCTTTTTTTTTTTTTTTCCTTTCCCCTCCTTTTTTCCTGAATTCTGTTATTGTCAAATGTATTTCAGTCAAATGGTTTAATCATAATTAACCAGAAAAAGTAGTGTTCCTGGATGTTTTGTTATTGATGGATATGTACTGTAGATATTGTGCTCCTGTCAGAGTGCATTAGGCAAAATGGAATGATTAGCATAACTATAGTTTTCATGGCCGACAGCTGCTTGCTTCGCCTCTAACCTTTATCTGAGCTTTCTGTGCAAGCCCATGCTACCATGGAATGTAATCTTAATTAGAAGATGTTAGCTATCAAAGTAACGGTAGTAGCAAAAAAATATTCCAGAGTAGCCTATGTATTTTTGATATGATAAAACATGTTACTCTGGATGACAAAAGAAGAGATCAGAAATTAATGTCTTCCTCAAATGTGGTGCTACTAAGCTGATTTTTTTTTTTTTTTTTTAGTCCTCTGCAATCACAATGCATCTTAATAAATTTAAGTTGCTACAGGATGGTTCAAGTTTGAGACTACTTTTTTATGTTTATGATGCACAGAAATTCAGGAGATTGTTGAAGACTATCATTACCTACAAAGAAGCATATACTACTTAGAGCCTTGAAAGTGGTGTTTATTTTTTTAATGTAATAAAACCATTTTTTTTTAACAAACATGGCGTCGTAATTAAACAACCAAAAAATCCCAGACATCCTGCTAATTTCAAAACCTGGAAGATTTAAGTTTCAGGTGGAATCCTAACATTTTCAGGAGTGTAAATCTTAACCCTCCCAAGGTGCTGCTTTTGGTGTCTCTTCTGTGATCCACTCCACAATCTCTGTAGTTGAAACTGCTGAATTATTTACATTACCGTAATCATCTTTTTAAGGAGAGTGCACTTAACTCAGGCTCTGCCATATATTGTGTGTTTGTACTTTTGCCCTGGCTTTTTTAAGCACTCCATTGGTTTGATATTATATATAAAAACCTTGTAAATGTTTTTGCTTTCTTTTAAGATATTTGAAATGCGTGAGGAAATATAAAGCACAAAATATTTTTGTCTGTTTCAAATTCAGTTTACTCTGCCCATAAGTGTAAAATAATTAAAGATGCCAGGAGGTGAAAGTTGTTTTGCTTTTAAGTGCTATCAATTTGTATCTTCTGGGGCATGAAGGGCAGATGCTTCAGACAATGGTGAAAAAACATAGTGTAAATACAGGGAGCAAGGGATATGGTATAGGATCTCGTGCAGCTGGCAGTGTGATCTGGAGCTAGTGAGCCTGCCTGGCTGGACCTGATCACCTGCTGTGGGATGACCTGGTGCCTTGCTGCTGCCTTCCCGGCACATCAAGGTCCAAAGCTGCCCACCTGTGCCAGCACCTTGCAGCCATGTGTAGAAGATTACAGCTTTTGGTTTTGGGAATCTTGCAATGAATCAGTGCAAAATCCTACTGTACATTAAAAATGGCTGTCTTGTTTGAAGTGATTGTTTTGAGATTTATGTACGTTCTCTCTAGAGTCCATATTGGAAGGAAGCCCTTAATATTTTGAAACTGGTGGTGTCTCGATCAGCAAGCCTTGTTGTACCTAATGATATTCCAAAGTCTTATGGAGGTGATGTAGGTTCTCCTGAAATCTCTTTCACAAAAATTTTTAATAATGTCTCCAAGGAGCTACCTGGGAAGACCTTAGATTTTCATTTTGATATATCAGAGGTAATTATTATATTTAAATTACAATGCAATAATGACTTTCTGTTGCAAACTCATATTTGTTTTCTGTTAGCCTTCTGCATTTCTGTTTTTAAGAATGGCAGATGTTGAAGTTTTACATACATGTAATTAGAGTCATACTGAAAGATAAACTTTGAATTCTTTTATGTTGTTTTTGCCTTTTTCCCCCTTTGAATGTCTGGAGAGTTAATTACTAAAAGTCAATAGGATTATTCTCAAGGATATTTCAGCTGTGTCAGAGAGCAGGCTAATGCAGCTGGCTGCTGCTTGCAGCTGCACATTCAAGGCTTTCATCAAATGAAGGGTTGTGCATTCAAGGACTGAGAGGATTAAAACCCTGTACTGCAGTTTTGGCGTGACTTTGGAAGGGGGAGAAAATTTAGAGGAGGGAGTAGGAATATAGGAACCTCAGTGTGAGGTGGACACGACTGGACGAAAACCTTCTGTAGTTAAAAACAACACCCCTACCCCCCAATTAGTGTTCATTAGAACTGAAAAGAATATATTAATACAGCTGATGCTCATTTTATGTCTGAAAAGGGAAGCATAGCCAAATGACTGCATTGTAATATAGGGATGTGAAAATTGTAGAAACTTTAGAAGTAGTCAAAAATAAGGGCTTCTGGTTGAAGCTGACCTTAGATAATGATTGGAGATATAGGTGTTTTAGGAACATTACTTAAACTGGTAAGTGAATTCCTTACTGGAAATTTCAGTGCATGCAGTTAACGGAGAGACAAGATGAATTCCCACAGAGTTCATTGAAGTAGCATTTGCTGTCAAAAGAGCTGAATTTGATCTTTGGTTTTCAGAAGCGTGCGTGTGTTAGTGCAGTTGCTGGTCTGTGAAAACAGTTTGTTCATGTCTGTGAATGATTCTATAGAAAAGCTTTGCACCTTTCGAACTTGGAACACTGGATTGTCAGGATAAAACTTCCATAATTCAAAAAAAAAAAAAATTGGCAGAATGGCAGTCTGCTGCGTAGAGTAGAAGTATTCAGCTTTGTGTTTGCCAGTGTACCAATGCTCAGCGGATTAGGCATGGGCTTCATAGAATGGTTAAAAACAAACCTTCCTACATTTTATATAATATTAAATTCTGAAATCAAATCTGTAGACTTTACTAATATGGATTTGAATTTTAATAAACGATTTGTTGTCTTTGATAGACACCAATTATTGGGAATAAATATGGTGATCAACACAGCTCAGCTGGTAGAAATGGGAAGCCAAAAGTCATTGCTGTCACCCGGAGCACTTCTTCAACTTCATCAGGCTCCAATTCAAATGCATTAGTTCCTGTCAGCTGGAAGAGACCACAACTATCTCAGGTACATTTTGTCTCAAGCACATTATACATATATTATATACAGTGTTTATGAATGTATTAAAAAAAAAAAAAAAGAAGTGTTGAAATGTAATTTGAAGTCTATATTGTGTTTTAGCAAAACAATAAATGAATATAGCATAAACTAAAAGCTAATAGTGGTAAAAAGAAAAAAATGGTAAGATTGGTTTTTAGAGGATGTCAGCATGTGAGAGGACTAGTTAAAAATGCAGACATTTTACATTTTTACCTGGACCTCCAGCAGATGCCTTGCTATGTGATTTTTCTTTGGTATGTTTTTCAGAGAAGAACTAGGGAGAAACTAATGAATGTGCTTTCTCTGTGTGGTCCAGAATCTGGTCTTCCCAAGAATCCTTCAGTAAGTGGTGATGGTGGTTTGTTTTGGTTTTTAAATTCCAGTAGTGAGAATGCTATTGTGTTTTCAGATTTGGTGAAGTTATGAAGAGCGGTTTTTGACAAACTGGTTTTGGTTCAATAATACACAAATCCAATCGAAGAATTAAAAAGAGATGGAATCATAAGTAATGAATGACTATATTCCTCAAGAAGTCCAGTGGGCACCGTTCTTTACTAGACAGGTTTCAAAACAGTATTTAAATTCAGCCAAAACTAATGTTGCAATCTCAGTGCATTTAGGTCAGTCTTATGGGGGAGGACTATAGGTTTAAAGCAAAGATAAATTACTAAGATTAATTCTTAATTTTTATCTTATGTGGTTATCAAAACAAGATTTTTTTAAAGTCTTTGGATTGGAACTCAAATCTTTCCTCTCCAAATTAAATTAGTTGACTACTAAGGAGCTCCATTGATCAGACTAATCCTTAATACTTTTTCTCAACATTTTACATTCTTCACAGAAGAGCAGGACTACACTGCCACTCCAGAATAGTGTGCTGTATGTTTGAGGCTGCACATATGAATTTTAACAGTCTTGCCTAGAAGAGGGGCTTGAACTAGATCTCCCCTGTTCTGAGTAAATCTCTATCTAGTCTCTTATAAATAAGGTACGCTTCAGAGTGAAGGGGCAGCAATGGCTGAGGACTGCAAGGATGTTGATGCTGTATTGAAAATACCACAGAATCCGCTGGAAATGACCAGTGGATCACATGCCTTCAAACTAACATGGATATCAGTAGGAACAATAGCATTAACTATTGAGTGAAACGATGGTGTTACTTCTGTGTACAGCACAGAAAATACCCCCGTTGGCATACTAAGCTTAATGGTGGTGATGACATTAAGAGCTTTTAAAATAAAGTGAGTAGCCTACCTTGGTTACCGTCTAGAATATTGGTTTTTATTGTGACATAGAAGTTCTTAGCTGGGGAAAAATATTGATGGGAGGTGGATCTTTAATCCAGTGGAGGAGGTTAAAATAAATAACATTAGATGCCTGAAAGCTGAAACTGAAGAGATTCTTAAAAATTCAAATGGAAATAAACAGAAAATTGTAATTTGTGAAGATTATCATCACTGGAAACCAGCATTGGATGCCTTTTTAAAGGTATACTGTCCTTCCACAGAAATCGGTAGGCGAAAATGATATGGCCTGTGTCATGTGGATGATTATTATGATGGATTTTTTGCTTTTAAGTTTGACTAATATTGTGGTTATAAAACTGAAGGTTCAGGAGTATATTTTTCTCTTTATTGTACCTTTACAGCTCTCAGTTACATTAAGGAGCAAATGATATCACTAGTTTAAAGATGTAGTTTAAAATCCAACTAGTCTTGAAATGAAGTGCAGTCTGCACTTGCCCTAGTATTATCATTATAGTGGTGAGCTAACTGCCACTGCCATTAAATTACAGGAAGCAGGATAGCTGGCTGCTGGAGTTATAGAAGTTGGAAGTTTTTATTTCTGTTTTTACCCATATCTGCAGGTTGTGTTTTCTTCTAATGAAGACTTGGAAGTTGGAGATCAACAAACTAGTCTTATTTCAACAACCGAAGAAGTTATTCAAGAGGAGGAAGTGGCTGTAGAAGACAATACCAGTGAACAACAATTTGGAGTTTTTAAAGACTTTGACTTTTTAGATGTTGAATTGGAAGATGCAGAGGTGAGACCTTGGGATTTCTTCTGTGTATTTCCATTTGAGAACATTTTAAAAATTAGGTTATGTTGGTGCAATTCTAAGGAATTGGCAGCTCTTCTAACTAATCCAATTGGGAAGAATTTATAATATGATTGAACTTAACTTACATGATAACGAAACCTGTGTCACAAGCTTTGCAGTGTTAAGTTGTGGCAAATTGTTGGGTGTTTTTTGCGGGAGGGTTGGGATTTTTTTGGGGAGGTTAAGTGTCTTAATCTGCAAGTGAAGTGATATGACAGTATAAGCCAATGACAGAATGAACACCTGGGTATGATGCAGTAGAAAACTTAATTATGGAACAATATGTTAAGAAAAAGGCATAATCTTTGTTCTTGATATGTTTCTGCATTTTGAAAACATGAAGAAGAGCTTTCAAAATTACAAACTGTATGATATACTATCTCATTATATACGATTGACCTGGTCACCATAATTGCTTGCATTGACTTTTACATTATATACATATATACTTTGTTGCAGTTCTTATGTTTCCTCCACTTCTCCTCCTGTCAAAAAAGAGAGGGGGGAGGTAAAACAAAATTAAATACTGAGAAATAGTAAAGATTCTGTTAACAATTGTTACTTGTTTGGGATAAATAAAAGGCTTCAGTCCAGAATTTGCTAAAGCTTAAAAGCAGGACTGTAAAAGGACTGGGGAGAAGAAATCAAATGGTTTGTGGTTTCTTTCAGTGTTTTTTTTACAGTCTATACAAAATACTGAATTAGTAATGGAGACCCTTGCAGGTCGTGAGTCAACAAGCTAGTAAGAAGAATATCTGCTTATCTAAACCCTAAGATTATTCTTCTCCTGATTAATCCAGCCCTTTTTACAAAATCTTGCTCTTTTTCCGCCTAATACTTTAGTTTTATCTCACTTTCTTCATGCTTCCTGTGTATTGCCTCACTTCAGCCAATATTTGCATTTTCTAGGAAAAGTACAGGCTCATTATGGGCTATTGCATATATGTGACCACACACTATACAGATACAATTTCCTATATTGAATGCAAGTAGTCAAACAGTTCAGAATCATCAAGGCTCAACAGTAGAAAAATACTATTTTAACGCTAGATGGGTCTTTGCAGGTAGGATGCCAAAAGTTGAAAACTTTGCCAAACCAAGTTAATCTTTAACTTCATTTTCTGTATTATTTTAATAGAAGATCATAATGAAGAAAAGACAGTTTCTTTCTCGTTACTTGCCTATACGCAACATATATTGCTATACTTGGGGGGGGGGGAAGTATAGCTTGTACAAATTTAGGGCATTACATATAAATTGTGCACTTCATATAAGAGCTGCCTAGTTCTGCACCAAAAATGTAGAATGTTCTTTGTTGCTAATAATTAAACGTCAACAGTATGAACTGGGGCTTTTACATTAAAATCTGAGTAATATTCAGATTAAATTTAAGTGCTTTGGCCCGCAGTAGTAGTACTTTGTTGTTTGGATTCTTTTGCTTTGCCATAACTTTTCACCTTTCTTTGAGCAAAACAAATCATTAAGAGAGAAAGAAACTACAAAATGTTTAGTTTGCTTTGCATATGTAACGCGCCGTGACGATCTCTTAAGTCACCACAAGAGACACTCGCTCTGTTAGAGCAATTTTGGAACCCATACTTGCACATTTGGGGATAGATGTGGGATTTTTGGAACTGTCTGTAGACCGGCAAAGTGAACTGATCAGGTTTTCCATCTTACTTAGATGAATTGTTGATGGTTGACAAAGTGCTTGAGAAAATCAGAGATCATTATTGTACTTGTGAATTAAAACACTAGTGTTTTTAAGATATGGATTTCACTTAGTGTGTTGGATGTTTGAAACCCAAGTATCCCTTAAAATGTGCAAACAGAAAGGATCCAGCTATTGGTGTTCAGGGCGCATTTCATAAAACTGATGCAAAGTAGCTTCAGTTAATGAAGACATTGGTTTTTCTACAACCTGTATATAATTAATGTTGATGGTGCTTTGTCAGTTGGTTGTGGTCAGATTAGATTCATGTGTGTTAGTTAAAGAATTTCATCTAATGTTTGTTGAAACAGTTGCTCTATGTGTTACGCTAGAGAAAATGTATCATAAGCATGCTGGTTTTAGTGTTTTGTCATAAGTTTGTTTATTTTTTTTAATCAGTCTCCCATTAGAAAGATAAATTATTTTAAATACTAGCTTTTTGACTAAAGCTTTTTTCCAGAGCTTGAATCAGTCTTTTACTGTTGGCAAATCTTATGTAATAAAACATTTTTCCCTGGTTCTAGAGTATCTTTAAGTGTTTGTCCTCGTTCTTTCTAATTATATGTGTTTTCCTTTTTGCTAACCAGGAGCTGCAGGTAAGTTGCAGCCTGGAGCCCTGGCTTGTTCATCTGTTGTTGTCTGTGGTGTGTTTGTACTCTCTAGTCAGATATGTAAAATTGATACTGATATAGTTCTAGATTATATATTGAGTTACTTTCCAAGAAGGTATTCAAAAGATTTCTACTTCATTTGCCATATATTTTAATTTATCTACAAACATCATTTAACAAGGTTAAATTTTAATAAAATTAAAGGGCTGATTGAAACTCTGTTCATAATGCATTCAGTACTTGTGTTTTCTGTGTTGCATTTGTGTATTAATTTTATTATGTTGAAAGTTGTACATACATGTGTGTGCAAACTTTTTTTATTACAGGGTGAAAGCATGGACAACTTCAACTGGGGCGTTCGTAGGCGCTCTCTTGACAGCATTGACAAAGGAGACACACCGTCTCTTCAAGAATGTCAGTACTCTGGTAGCACACCCAGCTTGAACTTGACCAACCAAGAAGATACTGATGAGTCTTCAGAAGAAGAAGCAGCCCTGACTGCAAGTCAGATACTGTCTCGTTCACAGATGGTAAGTTATTTTTCTGTAAAAGGAATCTGAGAACTTAAGCTTCACCTGTACTTTTAATGGGTAAGTATGGCTCACACTTTCAGCCTAAGTGAACTAAAGAGGAACTAAATGAATGTGGCTAAGCTTCTTTTTCATAACATCAATAAAAGGAAGGAGTTACTTTACCTACTGGTGGTAACAGGTTTAACATTCTTTTTTTTTTTACTGTCTTTATACTTACTGTATTTATTTAAATATAAGTGCAAAATTGCATTGGTTTTGTGGATTCCTAACATCAAAACACCCCCAAAATACTAAATAAGAACAAAAGCAGTTAAGTGATCCCATGGGAGCCTCAGTTGTGTTTAACCACTGAAATTTCTAATTTAATTATGGATTTTGAAGCATGTGTACATATAACTGAGAAGAATCAAAAATGCTGGCCACTCAGAAGTCTCTTTGCATTACATAAACTAAATTAGGAAAAAATTGACTGGATGGGGAGCAGCAGGGATAGTATGCTGCTTTCCAGACTTTAGGCAAAATTTGTATTAATGTTGCCCATAACAAAGAGCTCTGCTCTTCAGTGTTTTTGGTCTAGCATTTCACCAGTGCCAAAGATCTTTAAGAACAAGAAAGGAAATAATTTTCTGGATCCCAAGGATAACTTCAAACTTCTCTTCAAAGTTAAATGTTACAGAAATGCATGTGATGCTTTTAATGGTTTTAGTGTAAAGCTGTTAAACTCGTAATATGTAAATGAATTCAAATAGCTAACCATACTGAAACAGCCTATTTCAAAATGAATGTGTTTTTTCCCTGTAATTTATCTGTTCATTAAACTATGAAGAATTTCACGTTTCTTTCTTTTCGTCTTAGTTAAACAGTGATTCTGCTATAGACGAAACAATATCAGATCATGCTGGTTTATCACTTCAGTCTCACGATTCCACTAGTAGTGTGGGAACAGAAGAGGTGCTTCAAATCAGAACTGAGACCCCAAGTTTGGAGGCTTCTCCTCTAGATAACTCTAGCAACCAGCTGCCTGAGGTGGGGAGAAATGTGGGCTGGTGCATGGCTGATTTGGGCTCCTTCTAGTGTTTAGTAGCAACTTTGGCTTTCTTTTCAACTGAATTTTCATCTGTTACACTGATTATTTGATTTGCTTGTAATATTTCTAACCTGTTGGAATGTTCTTACAAAATGTTCCCGCAGTATGAAAACTACTTGGGATGGACTGAGGGAACTTACCACAGGTTAAAAATATTCTTGAAGGGCTGATAATGATCATTTTGTGGTGCAGAATGAAAATAGGCTAATATTCAAGATGCTTTTACTTGATATGGTTGAAATCCTTCTTGAGCAACATCATTTTCTTTCAAATACTTTTTCAAATACTTTTTTATTTCCTTTTTTTTTTTCTTTTTTGCTTTCTTTGGGTTAATGTGATTGGTGCTATATGGGAATAAAACCTCAGGCCAGCTGTGTTAGCAGTTGGTTCCGTTAAATAATACTTTACAAAGGACCACAGATGCTAGTGGTATGCCTTTTTGGAAAGGCCTGTGTGGACTGAGACAGATTTCAAGCTAATGGCCGCCTGCAAATCTGTGAGTACTTTAGTTTCTTGGTTTTTAAAATCTTTTGAAAAATTTAAAATTAAAAAAAACTCATTTAAAATAAAACTCTTATCTGCTACAATTCCTACAAGATTTAGTAATTGTAGCTAAAACTTCAATATGTTGGTTTTTTCCTTGAAGTGGCTTGGTTTAGGTGGACTCTTTATCTCTTCAGTTAAAAATATTGATGCTACTGGCAATCTTATTTTTATTTGGACAAGCATTGCTAATCCCATCTTTAACAGAACGTACAGTTTTATTGAGTTTGCCAGAAAATTAAGCTATTCCTATGTGTATTTGAATAACCAGTGTATGATTTTATCGTGGTTTAGCCCCAGTCGGCAACTAAGCACCACGCAGCCGCTCGCTCACCCTCCCCCTCCCCGGTGGGAGGGGGGAGAGAATCGGAAGGGCAAGAGTAAGAAAACCCACGGGTTGAGATAAGAACAGTTTAATAATTGAAATAAAATAATAATAATAATAATAATGATAATAATAATAATAATTGTAATGAAAAGGAGAACGAGAGAGACAAACAAAACCCAGGGAAAAGAAAACAAGTGATGCAACCGCTCACCACCCGCCGACTGACACCCAGCCAGTCCCCGAGCAGCGATCGCTGCCCCCCGGCTAACTCCCCTCGGTTTATATACTGAGCATGACGTCATATGGTATGGAATAGCCCTTTGGTCGATTTGGATCAACTATCTTGGGCTGTGCCCCCTCCCAACTTCTTGTGCACCTGGCAGAGCATGGGTAGCTGAAAAAGAAAGTCCTTGACTAGTCTAAGCATTACTTAGCAACAACTAAAACATCAGTATGTTATCAGCATTCTTCTCATGCTAAATCCAAAACACAGCACTATGCTAGCTACTAGGAAGAAAAGTAACTCTAACTCAGCTGAAACCAGGACAGATTTACACCTAAGAATGAGCCAACTTGGTTTAAACAGTCGACTGACTGGTTCAAGCGACGGGGTTTTTTGAACAAAGGCTCTAGTCTGCCTGTTTGCTACATAGAAAATCACTCTTATTAACAGGCAAACCACCCACCTAGCTAACATTTAATGAAGGTAACTGTAAGAACAAAAGACATACTTAGAGTACAACAAAGGGAAAGTGTGGGTGACTGGTTTCCTGTGATAAAATCTTCACCTTCTAAAAGTGTAAGATTGTGACGTTTATAAAGCAGATTTTTCCCCACATTTTCCATATTTTTTCCATTAGGGCTATCTATATGGGTTTTTTTTAAAGTGTTTGGTTACATTGTGGTTGATAAATTGTCTCAACTTTGTAGGGCACCCGTGACTTAGATTGTCAAACAAATCATTCTGTTAGTGCTTCATCTGCTTGTCTACAACATGCATTTTTGTTCCAGCACAATTTTGGGTGAGGAAGAACACTTAATCTGGATGATTTTTTTCCACATAGAATAGATGTTTTATGTTAAGATTTCAAAGGGGAGAAGTGATATATAAGCTGGGATTTTATAGAATTAAATTCACCATGACAGAACTTCTGTCTCCTCTGTTGTTCGCTTGTGGTACATTCTCAGCTCTAACTCATTTTTATGTTTTCATAGTTCTTTCTGAGACAGCCTTTATACTTGCCTATATACTATGTATAAATATATATTGTTCTTCTGCAGCTCCCTTTATAAAATGACTACACTTCTGATAATCCAGGTGAAAACATTCACACAAAAAAAGCACTGATGTCATTAAAAATATTGAAAACTTTTTTTTTTTTTTTACATTTTTCTGGGCTGTAAAATAATTTCATGTCTAAGCAGCATCCAGAAAAAATTGCTATATCAAAAAAAAAAAAAAGACTGCAAATGCATACAAAATCGCTAAATGTGATGTGTTCCAGGTTTATTTTGTTCTTGTTAGAATATGGGATTCAGTCAAATACATATGTTTTCTTCAAGCACAGTTCAAACTCTCAAAGTTACCTCTCTATGAGAGTTAGCCATCTAGTTGGATTTTGTTGCTGAAAGGGAGAGCTGGCTCTATGCCTCTTAACAGAATGATCCTGAAAACATGCACACTATCAACTCACTTTGAAAAATTTGTGAAGCCAGTAAAACTACTTTTATTCTGAATTCTTATACTACACAACTCACAGCATGATGCAGTTGTTTTTTCCTATGCTCAGATACTTTATATATAACTCTTTCAACACAGGCATTTCATTGCATGCCAAGTGTCAGTTATCAAAATGTTTTTAATATAAATAAATATGTATCAAAATTTATCTAAGGTAAAATAGAAAAAATTGAAGCCATTATTTAAAAACATGTGTGTGCTGGTTAGATGCAGCTGAATTCCTTGTTTCTCTTCTAGGGATGCTGAAGAGTTAAGTAAATAGTTTACTTAAATGTATTTGGCTGATTCCTAGTAATAGCATGTATCTTTGCAAAAAGGACATTTCGCATTCCAGTTTGGGATTATTCTTATCGTACAAGACTATTTTCAATTTTGTACAATAAGTTTTACAAGCTTAAGTATATGAAAGTTTCTGAGTAAAATGATTCTCTATTTTATTCACTTGCACTGTGGATTTATGAGGGAATGGTTTACTAGAAGTAATTTTCCTTAGGTTCTGTGGAGTTGTCAACTATATAAATCACATTTTTGAGATACTTAAAGAACATTCATGTTGGTAGTAAAAACAAGTCCAATGTCGACCAGAAAACTTCAGAAATCGGGAGTCATGGCACTATGAAGACTAACTTAGCTGTAAATTTATGAACTAGTCATTAGCACTTAAATATTTTCTAATAGTGTATCCCTCCTATGTACATCTGCCAGACATGATCAGTGCAGCTCTGTATCATATGTTACATCTATAATGGATTGAAGCAGTGGTCCATTTCTAAATTATTTTGCTGTGGTATTGTAAAAGTGTCTTGAGTTCTGTTCAGTGTGACAAAATGGCTGTTCTGTGCAGTAAAATTCCAGATTTACTGTTACAAAAGAGGCATTAGAAGTGTGGTCACTAGCTGTGTTGAATGATTGGAGTATCACATTGAGGAGTACCATAGTCAAAGTGAGATAAGTTTAGGATCACCATGAAAGAAAATGATATAGTTCTGCTTAGAGCTGAATTGTCTTTTTTAAAATGTGTACAGTTATTTATCAGTCAGAGGATCTGTTTAGACTGATGAAAGCCATGAAGTGATGTGTATGCTTAGAGATTGTCCAAAGATCTGTTGACCAGTCTTGGATATGCCAGTAGATGAAGACCAGCACACTAAGAATGAAAATGGGATAATTTGTGCCTTTAGGAAATAGCAAGTACAAGAAAGTGTTATTTTTATTCCACAGAAAAATCCAGTAAAAGGTTTCAAATGGATTCATTGTAAATTAACTAAATCTGAATTCCTCTGTTCAATATAGCGATGTTAATGAGTAATAATGAGGAAGAGGGAAGGGAGAAAGGGTCATTCTGATGTTACCTACCTGAGTTTAATCATCGTCTCTTTATAATTGCTAGTGATTGAAAGCCTACATTTAGAGATTCAGGGTTAAACCCTTAAAGCTCCCCATATTAACAGTAATGGCAAAATAATAAAAATAGTGGAATATGCCTTCTCCATTGTTCATCTGTTACACTGTTGCTCAGCTGTGCTTTAGAAACTTGTTAAAATAGAGAGCAGAAAGGAGAAGAAATGTTCTGTACTGGTTCCAGACCCCAAAGGCAAGCATGAGGCAGTCATTTTGGTCCTTACCTAGAAAAGTAAAATATGAAAGTCTTGATTGTGTTTGTTGTGATGTAAATATGTTGGAGGCTATTTGCAGATATTTTTCTGGGAGTGTTCTCTTAGCAGATTTAATTGAGTGTATTTGAGAGTACTTGCTATAAATAATAAGTCGTATTCTAGGATATTAATGTTAACCAGAAGTTATAAACATTACAAATAGACTGCCTGTCTTTGCTCAAGTAAAACTGTGTGAACAGTCCAAAGAGCTGAATGATTAAAGTATAAATGGATATTTGTAAACAATTTTTTATAATTCTGTTACTTTGCTGTAATAAAAACTGATAATAATACATATAAGCCCTGACAATAAAAGTAAAAAAAGTATGTTTGATTCACAGGAAGGCAGTTCAGCAGTAAGGGATGAACAGGTTAGCACTGCTAGCGAAGACACTGGGTCATATCTACTACAAGAACAACAAGACTGCCTGGTCTGTCATGAATCTCTTGAGTTGGAAGAGACCCCAGAACTGGCAGAGGCAGCAGGTCCTGAGAGCTATTCTGAATCTATCTGTGAAGAGGATGTCACTCTTGCTTTGAAAGAGCTAGATGAGAGATGTGAAGAAGAAGAAGCTGACTTCTCTGGTTTGTCTAGGTGAGATTAATATTGGTTCTAAGTAACAGAAATTACATGTTATCAGTGCATGAATCAAACAAAGTAGGCTTTCTTATGATGTCGGGTTTTCCATGAATCCTGTAATACAAGTATCTAAAATGATGTTTTGCATATCTGAAATAATGGTTGATTGGTTTTGCCTGTTACAGCAAATAAACTCAGTACTTTGTTCAGCAGTTGTTTCTGTTACAGGGAGAATAGCTGGGCAGGAAAAGATGAGAATTCTTGAATAAAAGAAGTCTAGCACGTTTCATCACCATCAACAGGACAGAAATATGAAAAGAGGTCAGAGGGCGTTTTGGAGCATTTTCTTGGCAGCCACCAGCTGCAAGCAGTCTAATAGGGAAAAGCCCTTGAACTGCTCTGAACTATAGCAGAACCTATTTTGGCACCCAAAGACAGGAAAAGACAGGGAAAAAAGCTATTTTTTTTTTTTTTTATCAAAGCTCCTGTAGGAGTCAGGCCAGTTTGTCTTTGAATTTGCCCAAGGTTTATTTTCAGTGTTAAGGTTAATCAGTCTCTTGTATATTTCTAAGATATTTTAAAGTAAAATAATGTTTTTCCATTTTTTTAATAACTATTGAGAGGAAAAGTTATAGTTAGTCCTAGCTGATTGAGTCATATTTAAAGTGAAACCCTAAGTCCCTTGAAGGTAACAGTCTAAGAAGGAGGGAAAACAAACAAAACCCCCAAACAAACAAACAAATAAAACAACAACAATCCCAAACCAACAAACAAAAAAAACCCAAGCCAAAACAAACAAAAAAATTCCAAATTGTTCATAAGCTTGTTCATACTTAAAATTTGTTCAGAAGTTTAGATTGAATAATACATAGACTTAGTGTATATAGGAACATAGTGTATATTCTGTCAGAGAGATCATGTAAGGAGCCTTTTACAGAAAAGGACACCACAGGAGCTGTAAAAGACCAAGTTGGAGAAAGTTCTGCTGGGACAGAGAGAAAGAAATTCAATCTTGTAATACCATACACAGCCTACTGCAAATATGCCTTGCAAGAATTAAAGGCTGGTACCAGTTAATAGCAGTTTATTTCCTAATGTGCAACTGAAAAATCTCTTAAGGTTTTAGTTTATTTACACTAAGCAAACAAACAAAAACCCCCATAGCTCTAGTTTGAAGAGTAACAGAGGTGATTATTTATAGGCTTGACACTAGTTAGAAAGTATCTGAAAATCTTATTGAAGCTTTACTTACAGATATTATTCAAAAGGATTGCATCTTAGCTTTTGAGCTTTTTGCTACTAAAATGAATGTAGCTAAAAACAGCACCCACACTTCTTGTTTAAGACTTGTTTAAGTCTTGTTTAAGATGTACTTGGTGCTGCTGTGAATGAGGTGGTGGTTATAGAGAAAAATGGTATCTGTTTAAAAAATTATTTTAATAAACTATCTGTACTTGGAATCCTCCCACACGTATTTTTGCTGCGTAAGTACAATTATGCAAGAAGAACTGTCAAAATGTATCATTCCATGTAGTACAGAAAATTTTAACAATTAAGTTAATGATTGTAAGTAGTAGCATTGATTAATTTATAGTTTGATATTTTTATTGGATGTTTGGTGCCTAATGGAAAGTATGACTGCAGAATACTCTTTGAACAAAGGCCCATTAAATTGATTGCCCATAAAAATGAAAGTGTTCCAATCTATCTCCATTCACTTATGATGTTACTTAAGACAGTTATAAAATAGTATTGCACTGTGAAATGAGCTCTTGTGTTTCTCCTAAGGAAAGATAAAATTTGTTATAGGTGTTGTTGGACCATATGTTTAGATGAATCAAAATTTGAAGAATTGAACGTTAATTCAGTTATTGGGGGCAAGAAAAAAAAAATCTCAGTTTCTGAGTGATATATATATATAGTGCTGTATATAGCTATATATAACCTATAGATAGCCCTTGTCTGTAGATATGCATAGAAATAACATGTTTTAATAAACTTCGGAGATATATGGAGTATAAGTAATTTTTTTTATATTGCAGTAGCAAAAATTTTTGATTTTTTACACTTTTCTTGGTTCATAGTTACCTTAGTTGATTGATTTATTTATGTACAAAACACTATCCTGAATTCCAAATTCTTATTTTTTCTTCTTACCAAAATGAAGGGGTGTTTTCCTAAAAAAATTACTGAAGAGTTAATTTCTGTTGTTTTTTATTCATAGCCAAGATGAAGAAGAACAGGATGGTTTCCCAGAAGTACAAACTTCCCCACCTCCTTCACCATTTCTTTCTGCCATATTGGCAGCTTTCCAACCAGTGGCATATGATGATGAAGAGCAAGCCTGGCGCTGC
>VYZW01058571.1:44566-60318 GCA_013401315.1 Balaeniceps rex | reverse complement strand
GAGGAGGAGGAGGGCGACGGCGACGACGACGACGGCATGGGGAGGGCCAGCAGCCCGCGCAGCCAGCAGCCGGTGGGCGGAGAAAGAAGGAACGTTTCCAGCCTTTTTTTNCCCGGACCTCCGCCCGCGTCCCGCCGCGCAGCCGCCGGCGGGACCAGGTCCGCCCGCTGCCAGGTGGTGCCGCCCGGCCCCGGTTACACTCCCGTTATCGGGCCGGCATGAGAGGGAGAGTCGCACCTGTCACCAGCGACACCGCCTCGGGGCAGCACCCAGCCCCCGCACCCGCGCGGGCCGGGCCGGGCCGCCCACCGCACCCGTTTTCACCCTCGCTGGCCGGCAAGGGTGGCGTCCTGCCCGCAGCAGCGTCCGCAAGTTGCTGGGCCCGAGACGAGGCCACCTTGCCCCCAGCACGGGACGAGGGGGGCTCGGCTTTCTTCCCCGCTGCCGCCCGGCCAGGCCGCCCCCGCGCCGGCCGGGTCCCGCACCGCCGCCTCCCCGAGGAAGCGCGGCGGCGACCCGTACGGACGGGCACTGCCGAGGCGGCCCCGCCAGCGACGGGAGGGCGAGCCTTCCTCGGGGCCACCTGACAAAGCCGGCTGCCCTCGCTCCCTCTCCCGGCTCCGGGAGGAAGACGTCGCTCCCCTCTACCTTTGGCCGCCACCTCCAGCCGCGGCCTCGCCACTGCCCCTTCCTCCCCCACCCCCTGGACGGGGCCGCACTCACCGGATCGGAAGAACGCCGCGATGTCCGCCGAGTCCTTGGCCGCCTCCTCGGCCCCGTCCCCCGCGCCGCTGCCAGCCGTGGTGGCGGCGGCGGCGGCGGAGGTGGCGGTAGCGGCGCTGCTCATGGCTGCTGCGTGCGGCGGCGGCTCCTCCGGGGGAGACCCACCGCCAACCCCACCGCCCCCTCCGCGGGTCCCGGCTTCACCTCCGGGCGGGAGCAGCCGTTAGGGCGGCAGCCGGAGCGGCTGAGCGATGCGGGGCGGCGGCGGGCGGCCGCAGCGAGCGCAGGGACATGAAGGTATGTGCGGAATGGCAGCGCCGGGAGCGCCCACNTTTTTTGAGGGAGCGAGGAGCGAGCCGGTGGAGCAGCAGCTGCGCTAGCCGCTGTAGTGCCGGTGGCCGCAGCAACCGCCGTCCTCCATCTTGACTGGGAGGAGGAGGAGGGTGGGAAGGGGGAGTCGGGAAAGGAAGCGAGTCCCCGCCCGAGGAACAAGGGCGGGGGGAGCTCGGGAGTCTCCGGCTGCGTCCGGCACCGGTCGGGATGGGGCGGGGCGGCGCAGGACGTCAGCGCTCCCGCCAAGGCCGCTCCCCATTGGCTGGGGCGCGGCTGCCGGGGGAGCCCGCCCGGCGGGCGGGGGGCCCTGGTGGCCGTTACGCGGCGGCCGTTGCTCGGTGGCTCCTGGAGGCGCGGCCGCGGCTTGCGGGTTGTTGGTTTGGGTTTTGGGGGTTTTTTTGTTTGGTTGGTTTTTTTTACCGCTTCCGACTGACTTCCGCCCTCGCACGCAGCTGCTGCGGGGCAGCGTAGCTGCCGGCTCGCCGGTGTGCGGAGGTCGAGCTGGGGGTCCTAAAAAATCCAGTCAGTTAGTCCGTCCGTCTGTCCCGGGGGGAGGCCGAGCCCAACGCGGCGGGAGGTGACAAGTGGTGCGTTCCCCGTGCTCCTGTCTACTCCCCGGGGGGCTCGGTACGGGGTCACACCGACTCTGTCTTCTCTCCGAGGGGTCGCGCTCGGTAAGAGGTCCTCTGCCTGTGGTTTCAGAGAAGAGGCATTTGCCGCTCGAAGGGGAAAAAAAGAAAAAAAGGGAGTAGACATTTTTCAGAGAGGTGCCTTTAAAAGGCATTGAAACAATCCATTACTTGGCTATCTGTATTCTTGCTATTTTTAATTCAGTGACCACAGGGGCACTTGAAAATATTTTGTGTCATGGACCAGCCCAATTAACATAAAGTAAGCAAACAGATCATGATGGGGAGTGCAGTTGGGGGCTTGGTTAAGGGGCATCCCGGCACTGTCGTGCTCCTCACGTTAAACTGCCAGAATAAGACTGTGCAGGTAAGGTTCAAGTAGGCAATTTTAGCAGTTGCACAAATTGATAAAGCTGAGTAACGTACCTCAAATGCTTGTGGTAAATGGTCAGAGGCATCACTTATTAGCACACTTGAAATACAGAAGTACAGCTTCAGGAATTAAACTTCTGAACCTTTGATAAGTATCAAAAGCAAAGGTAACTTCAAGAGAAATGTGGTTCTGTTAGTTTATCACAGTCAGATGGTGTGGAAGTCATCCATGAGGTTCCCAAGGTTTGTATTTATCTGAAGTTGTATAGCTTGATGAAAAAGCCTTTGTGCAATTGCCCCTGCCCTAATTTCTCTTACAGAGAAGAGATTAGTTTGACTGAAAAGATTTTTTTTTTTTTTAATTTTTTTCTTTCAGGCAGTGGGCACAGGAAAGAGTTCCAAATTAGCACCCCACTGGCAGAATTGGTTGCAAATGTGAATTCCTTTCTAGCTGGCCTAGCAGCACCCACCTAGCAAAAAACATGAGTGGGACAAATGCTGCTGTTCTCTAGCAAGCAGTGAGTTGACCTGGGAGTAGGAATAGGATATTGTGCGTCAGCACAGAAAAAAGTGCATAATAATATGAGAAAATGGGATAAGTGAATGGACAGAGTTAATATAATGAGTAAAGAAAAATAGGTCTCCTGGAATCTCCATAGAGCTTTCAGTGGCTGGGGAGCAAGAAGTGCTTGAGATTATCTGTTTTCTGAATTTGAATTAAGACTTTGATATGCTGTGCAACACTGGAAAAAGCTTTCGAAGACTGTTCATCAGCTATTGACAGTCTGTTTCCACTTAGTTGCTCATCCAGTGTGCAGTACAGTTTGTCAGTGGGTGCTAAAAAGCCAAGGTTCATTTGAACAATTTTGAAGGCTTTATGACTGAAGTTTGCCCCTTCCCCTGTCCCCTCCATCTGCTGAATTGCAGGAGATGCTGGTTTTGTTTTTCTCTAACACATGGATGCCCTGAGCCCTGTCCCCCACCACAAGAGCCTCTCATTACTGGGAAACTGATTGAGATCGACTGGTTGCAATTCGAGTTCTTCACCTGCAGCAAGGGTGGCCCTTACAGAGAAACCTTCAACAGCCAAAGACGCTCATATCCTTTGCAGCATTCAAAAGGATTGTAGCAATACGGTTGTGTTCACGCTAATGTTCAGGTTGCAATATTTATTGAAGGATAAGTTAAAAGAAAGAGACAAAGATAGGAAAATGACATTATGACAAAGTCACTTAACACACTGTAATAAAACAAGGATTTCATTCACAGGTATCCACCTTAGGGATCAAATACCAGATTTAATATTTTGACATTAGGAAATTAAGTTTCTTAGTCTGGTTCTTCTTGGTCATTTTAGGCTTGAAACTCAGAAAAAAAAAACAACAAACAAAGAAAGTATGAATTGTCTATGTGGAGAACATTGCACATTGAAAAATTGCATGTTTGCCTACTTTGGAAGCTTGTCATTAGGGAATAGCCATATTCTCCATCCTCAACTCCTACTTTGCTTGTCTTGGTTTTTGTCAACCTGCAAATGTTTTTGCACCAATTGGAATGGTAGATGCAGGAAAGGAAAAAATACAGTTCTTCATGTGAAAGATATTTTAAGGGTGCTGTAACATGCCAGATATCAATAGTGTTAAGGCTGAGATTAAAATTAGAGTTTATTTAAATTGTACACCAGGCGTTTTAAAAACTAAAGATGTTGAAATCATGCTTAATTTCTGTACCTACTTATATATATGAAAGCATTTAATTTTATTTAAGCAAATTGTTCAAAAAGATTTACACCCGAGTAAAATAAATGCCCTAAGAAAAATGTTGTTTCATTTGAATGTCCTTTATTTTTCCTTGTATTGTGTCTTACTCTGGTTGAATGGTCAGTCTAACATCAGTATATCAATGCACAAAGATTTTTATTCCTGTCAAAGAGGTCTCTTGTGAGACCAAGAAGCTTGCCCAGTGCCTAGCCTTCAGTATCCAGGCTGAGAAGTGTCACATGTCACCTCATGTTTCATCCCTAAAGGAATATGCAAACTGGATACTGCTTGAGTTCTCCTGCAGCATTTGCTGTCCACTTAATGAAGAAAACAAAAAACAAGTTTGCTCCATTTCTCTATGACGTTAAAGAAAGCAGGGCAACAGCTTGATTTAAAATCACTGATATTTACAAGCTTTCAGGAGAAGCAAACTAGAAACTCATTTGGACAAGCTACCAGACAGGAGATGATACTGACCTGGGAGGTCAATCTGAGTTATCTCCTCACTCAGAACTAAAAAAGCCTTCAATTATTGAAAAAAACCCACAAAATCCACCCAACAACCAGGTTTTTACAATGGTGTTCTCTCCTCATAGTTGTTCGCAAGCTTCACTATTCATTTCACAAACCAAAACACAGAACGTAAAAGATAGTGTGAGGACAAGACTTCCACATGGAAAACACTTGAAGGGAAAATGCATGTGGACTTCTCTTCAGCCTAGCCAGCCTGTAAGAACTGCTTCTTACAAATGTTATTCTTCTGCAGCAGGCTCTTGGGGGATTCCAAATGAATCTATAAAACAAGGCAGAAGCACTTGTGGTAAGTAGTAGAGAAGGCCATACCAGTTGCTGCTGTGCTTTTAAGATGACAAGGCTTCTTTTAAGTTTGTAGCAGTTAAGGAAAGCAATCAAAGTTATTAATGTGTACCACCTCTGAGTTGCTATCTGTTTTCTGATCTAAATGGTGCTTGTGTTATAGCAACATTTGTCAATTTCAAATTATTCTCCAACCACAAGATGCATCTCTTATCTGTAGATTAGCACTGAGGCATTTTCCAACCGTTATCATTATTATCTCCCTCTTTTCTGCAGAAGCATCCGCATCTTCTTGAAAAGTCGTCTTGAAGAGTACTAAGCCTACGTGCTCCACTTCCTTATACTATAAAATCAAGTTCTCATTTCATTGTATGAGTTCTGGCAGCTTTTGGAACTTCTGCCTTTGCCTCTTCATCATTTTTTCTACTTTTCTGAAAAACAGTAACATTTTTTAGTATCTGATAGCAGATGAACTACCTATCACCTATGTAAAATATTGCCAAATACTTGAACATATTTTCTCCACACTTCCACTGGTAAGACCTTCCACATTCTTACATTTCCTTTATAAACTCAGAGCAGCACTGCCAGCACCCACCAGGACATAACATTTCACAGATACTCTTAGCACCTGCAAGGAGTGGTTTAGTACACTTAAGTCAAAAACTGCATATGGCCAGTGTTTGATGGTCACTACAACTAAAGTTTTCCTGCTTATGTGGTCATGACTGTCAAATCTTAAGCAAAGAATCAAGCAGTTTTTTAATAACCTACAGACCAACTTGTGTGTTTTTGCATATAGCTTACCAAAAATGTTAACCATCCTGATTTTATTTATAACCAAACCACATTTTTTTTTTAATTCTCACCATTTCAGTGATGTGATATCTCTATAAAAATCCAGCTCCCAGTTCTGCTGCGTGGCATGTACTGACTTGTCAATGTCAAGGACACTTCTGTTATGTGTAGAAATTACAACAGCCGTCCGATGTTTTATAGCCTATTGGTGGTCTATACACCATCTGTTGACTAACCTCAGCCTAATGAAGTGTTGGTTTTTTTTTTTTTACACTTAGGCACTCATAATTCTACATTATTGTACAATTATTGGTGGCGGAACCACTCGGCTGCATCTCAGACAAGTCATCCCGTTGCTTTTGCTATCCACATTTTCAGAAACACTTTTCTCTCCATAAGGAAATACACATACACGTAAATGGACACACGCATGCATACCTTAATTTCAGACTGTCTATCACTAGCATTGACATTGAAGCCATACTGGACTTTCAAAGAGTATTTTTCCTATTTGTCCAAGATTTCCTAGGCAGAAATGTGTGTGATGCTTCAGAGACTTTCTGAAAGAATTGAACTTACTGTGCCTGGTTGAAAACAACATGCACATTCATTATAAGATCAGAGCCTAGCTAGATCATATCCAGAAATCCTAATAGCAGGACAATGCGTGCTAAAGCCTCTATAGGTGATTTTCTCCCCTTTTTTCAATGTTATACTCAAGGTGGCATGACCTCTTATGCTGCTTGTAAAAAAACTTTCCTTTAGACATTCTGCAATGTGTTCCTCACTTCACAACAGATCAAATTGCATATTCTTGACCTTTTAACATTTGTATACCACTGTTTTCATCCCTGAATTTTCAAAGACTAGGTTTTGATTAGGGTATGCTTCCAGGTAACTAAAGAAGAGGGACGTGATTTTTTTTTTTTTTTTCTGGGTAAGGAGACTGGCAACACTAGATGAGTTCATCTTAATTGATGAGTTGAATATGTCTCCTCAGTCTTTCTTTAGCTTTAAGAACATTTTAGGTAAAAAGCTCAAGAGACAAATTCAGCATCTTCCTTTTCTTGTTGAATTCCACCTTCTACTGTCTCACATGTTAATCCTTACAAGGAAAACTATCCAGTTTCAAGTCTTCATAACTTCAAGTTAAGAAATTGGGCTCCAGCAATCTAGATCAACTGAAACAATGAAGAGTTAGCATGGCTGGCTTCAAAACAAAAGCTGTAACACAGTTGTTGCTTACACTTCATAAAGCATAAAGGGCGTAACACTGTACATATTTCCTTCTTAGGCTTCCAGAATCTTGCTTTCCTAGTTTTGACTCTTTAAACTAAACAACTGAACAGTGCAACCTACTCAGTGGCTTGTGTCATATCATTCCCATTGTTCTGAATGCGCCACACTGCCAAAAACCTCTATAAACAAACCACGTTAAGCCCTAAAGGAAGGCTTCTACATCAAGCCCAACATCCTCCATAGATCTGCCCATTTCTTGCGCCTGTTCAGGGGATGTTATAAACATAGAATAAAAGGTTGCCAATAGCAAGATGGGCCCCTATCAAGCTTATGTTACCAATGCTATCAACAATCTGTGCGTGTATGATTACTACTGGACAGTATTCCAACATCATAACATTTTATGCATTGAAGGCATCAGTGATATCTTATTTGATCATGATATACAGACAACTTGTGTCAGAACAATCTCCGCCCTTCATGCTTAAAAAGCACTAGCATGTCCACTGAAAAAAATGCGCTGTACATCCAGAAAAAAAGTATTGTATGTATCTTTAAACACAGACCACTGCTTTGTATCATTGTGATGGAAACTCAGAAAAATAGGTCACCAATTAAGCTAAGCTATTACGCTAATGATTCCCAATAGATCAGCAGACAGCCTTACATTATGTCACTTATTTATACCAAGCGTTTTGACACACCCCGTACTATATTTATGAGAAAACTGTTCACTTAGTATCAAAGCAATGGTAAGTCCAGTTGACAATTATCCTTCTGCTTTAACAGTAATAGTCTGTTAATTGTACTGGCTTGCCTACAATCAGTTGTCAAAAGAGTGTGCAAGAATTGGCATAGAGCAGCACACAAGAGCCATGCGTAAAATAGAATTGTAATTTATGAGCCTAGACAAAGTGAAAAGTCAATTGAAAGTGAAGCTTAAAACAAATGGCATCCTGCTTTGAGAGTTATTTCCCAGAAGAGGGCATTTAAATCAGTTCCACTGCTTGTGTACTTGTATGCATTTAACTTCATCAGCATGTTGGTTTAGAGTTGCCCAGATTGGAAAGCATCTTGGATGCCTATGTCTGTGTCACTTCTGTCAATCAGTATCTCGTAACAGCGACTGAAGAAATTTGAGTAGTTGCTTATGCAACAAACAAACCAAAATTGCATAGTTCCTTTTCTATACACAGAACTGAATTGCAGTTTCAGTCATTTAAAAACTGTCAATTTTTAAAAATATTTACAATACTTTTGCATCTGGTGCTAGGGAGTTAGTTTTGATAGCAACCTATGTAACTCATAAGTTTGTTGGGTTTATATGACTTAAATTTTCATAGGTTGATGATTCCCCAAGAATGCATTCAGTCTCTGCTGACTTTACTGCTTTGAAAGAGGAGTATAGGTTTTTCAGCCAGGTGATATTTACAATTGGACCTTGAGGTTTTCCAGGTTCATCTGAGAGCTCAATAAAGAGACATGTCCAAGACATAAAGGGTTTTCAGTCAGGGTACCAGTAAAGGCTGTTCTGCTGCAGTGGATCTAGACTGCATGAGCGCCCAAACAGATCCCCCAGATTTGTTTCATTTGGAAAGAATGGATTTGCTCAGAAAAAGGCTTTCCAAATTCCCAAGGACACTTCTTGAGACCCATGGCATGGTTCCCCATCACCACCTGCTGCTGCAAGAGGTGATGTCTGGTATCAAAACCACATTTTGCAATCTAATTTATTTATTTCTAGGTATATACATTTATAATGATTTCTCCTTTCCCTTGGTTTTATCAAGGCTTTGTCTCCAGATTGGTCTTTTTAGCATATCCTTCAATTTCTGCGGATATTTCACTATTGGCTGTGGTCTCTATACATAATATGTGTGATTTGTTCGGATTGGTAAGTGAATGGTTTTGCATAGGGAGGACAACTTCTAGGTGAGGATTTATCATTCCTTAGTACCAGTTGGTCAACATTGTCATCCTAGTTGATTATGTGATTAGCTAGACAGTAGCAACAGATGTTATTCCTGACATTGCTTAGTCTTAATGAATTTTGTGAGGGTGCACAGCCTTGCCTTCTTCCAGAAGCTGCTGCAATGAGAAAGAACTGACCAATGTGGAACAAAGTTTCCTAGTGTTTCCTTTGCTCATAATCAGAAAGTCAAATTCCTTGCCATGCCTGGGAAGCCACTTGGCTTTCAGCAGTAAAAAAGCAGCAGCTGCAGCAATGTTCTGTGGGTAGAGGACAGTAAATAAACTGTTTTTATTTCTTCTGTCCTCTCCAATTTTTCAATTAGAAGACAAGTCCTCTTTTGTTTTCCTTCATCCTGCTTGGTATATCCCCTTCTCCCCATTGCACCACAGTAGGCTAATTGAGCAAAATGCAACTGTTGCCAGCATTTTGCTCCTCATGTGCTTGCTTTCTTCTCTTTTGTATTTAGCAGCTAATTTCACGGGTAGTCCCACTTCCCTACTTTTAATTGAATAGGCTACTTGGAGTGGAACCCTTGGATACAACAGTGGTAAGTTTTTGATGTTGACCCTGAAAGGTCTCCAGCACATACTGCTATTGGCATGTTAACCCCAGTTAGAGGCAGTTGCTTCCTCACACATTCAGCAATTGGGAGACCATTCAGGACCTGCAGAGTCACTTGGTGTTGCACATTCCCTCCAGGGTCTCAGCTGCTGTTTCTAAAGACAGAAACCCAGAAGGGCTTCAGCTTCCAAGTCTTTCTAATCCTTAGCTCCTTTGCCCAATACTTGTACACAAGACTGAAGACATCATCTGTGCATGTGTTCATTCTGGGATAAAGGACTGTCCAGCTTGTACACGAAGCAAGTTTACAGATCGTGTGCTCAGCATGGCTTATGCTGTATCCCTACCTCTCAGTTCTTGCAGAGGAGGAGCAAATAATGTGGGGCAGGAGCTGTATTCAGTTGGCAGCACTCCCAGGAAATGCCTACAGACTTCTGTGCCTTAGCATAATTGTAGGACACAAGCTATTTTTGCATTTTGCTAAAATGATTCTGCCCTTTGGTGCAGATTAATAACCCAAAATAATCCTTTTACAGGTGGAAGGCTACATCCAGTCATTCCAGTTGTCATTGTTATTAGTGCATAGCCTTGAAGTTTCACCAGTTGTCTCTTTCATATCGATAAGAGGTGGGAAATGACTTTTTGACAGTAAATCTCTAGCAATGGAGCAGCCAGATCATAGAATCATAGAATCATAGAATCAAAGAATGCTTTGGGTTGGAAGGGACCTTTAGAGGTCATCTAGTCCAACCCCCCTGCAGTGAGCAGGGACATCTTCAACTAGATCAGGTTGCTCAGAGCCCCGTCCAACCTGACCTTGAATGTTTCCAGGGATGGGGCCTCCACTACCTCTCTGGGCAACCTGTTCCAGTGCTTAACCACCCCCATTGTGAAAACATTTCTTCCTTATATCTAGCCTAAATCTACCCTCCTGTAGTTTAAAACCATTAGTCCTTGTCCTGTCACAACAGGCCTTGCTAAAAAGATCCTATAGGCCCCCTTNGGTCTCACCAGAGCAGAGTAGAGGGGCAGAATCACCTCCCTCGACCTGCTGGCCACGCTTCTTTTGATGCAGCCCAGGATACAGTTGGCCTTCTGGGCTGCAAGCGCACACTGCTGGCTCATGTCCAGCTTTTCATCCACCAGTACCCCCAAGTCCTTCTCCGCAGGGCTGCTCTCAATCCCCTCATCTCCCAGTCTGTATTGATATCGGGGGTTGCCCCGACCCAAGTGCAGGACCTTGCACTTGGCCTTGTTGAACCTCATGAGGTTCACACAGGCCCACCTCTCCAGCCAGAAGTTAAGGGAGGTGATTCTGCCCCTCATGACAAAATCACAGTACAATGTACTTTAGTTACCTTATTCATTAGTTCCTTTTTTTTCACTGGCTTAACTTTTGTTATATTTCATAGCATATAAGGGAATAAGCATGTGGCTTTATCCTTTTGAGGTAAAAAATAATTGTATTTCCAATCATTTCACTACATATGAACATCTACTACAAGGACTGTAATTACTCACAAGCTCTCAAATTCTATGCATCACTATGGGTTTCATTCTTCACTGTTATATCTTGTGCTGTATGTGATAAATGTAACTATTATTTAACACAGCCATTCTGTTTTAAATCTGTTATATATAACATTTAAAGTGGAAATACTTATACTGACTTTTCAAAACATCTGGTGGACTTTTTTAGCAGCTTTCCCTAAACATGGTATCAAGCCCAACAATGAAGGATTCAAAATAATTTCCTGTATCTGTTAATGAAGATACGTATACGAGGGGTTTTTCAGAAATATATTCCATATTTTTTTTACTCAAGTCAGAGGATTCAAGCCTTTGCTCCTTTTATGCCATTTTTTCTGTACTAGCTTTAAGCCATCAGTTCTCTCCAACTATGATTGTTTTGGCAGGATTAAAATCTAGTTTCCTCCTTTTTCATACATAATGAAATGAATTAACTCCTTCATCATTCGTTCATGAGGCACATCCATTCCTATAATATATCTAGAATTAAATATATTCCTAGAATATATTTAGAAACATTATTGTTTCCCATTGATTCACCAACAGTCTTTTCATTTCTAAATGGTATTCAGGAAATAGTTATATCTTATTAATATTTTCATGTGTCTAAGAGTATTAATATTTTCACATATCATAAGATATTTAGATTATTTAAAACTAGGTAATAAACTATTCAGTGGAAAACTGAATATTGCAAACATCCCAAAGAATGCAATTTTGCTTTTGTTAATATTGAGGTTTTGTGAACAAGGCTGGTCGGAACACCATGAATAGAGAAAACAAAACTACTTCCAAAACGGTTACCAGTGGAGGAATATGGTGGCAGCTGAAGCTGAGGACCAGCAGTGGAGATGCAGAACTGCTTCAGGAGGCTGTCAGCAGGCTTTTGTAACACACTTTCTGAATGAATTGAGTGAGTGGATGGGAAAGGAGCTGAGGAGAAAGGGTGGTTTGCTGTGCTGTGATAAACATGCAACTAACTGATACTCCTGTTTTCCATAAAATGAACCACTATAAATGACAGAACTGTCTGGTTTTTTAAGTGACTGGTGACTTTCATGTGAATTGGTATCATTATAATGGAAGGTTTCTTCTCTCTTCACTAAACACAAGCCATGTGCCATAAAGAGTGGAAATGCTGATCTGTAATACTGTAGTCCCCTGTCTTGTTTCGGAGAGCAATAGGTACCAAATTCTACAGAGAAATAAAATAATAGTTTTACCAATATTGGAAGCTTCTTTCTGGCCTCATACTGCTAAGATAAATCCTAAACCACAAGTATTGCTATCATTTAACATATATATACATTGGACTATTGTACCTGTAGGTGATAGGAAGTTAATTGGAAACTGAGTAGCAAAAGTTGGTATCTTTGATCAGACGAGCTGGTACAACTGGAAAAGCTAGAGAAGCCTTTAGACACACATGTTCTTCAAACCAGCTGAAGTAGTCTTGTATGCCTTAACATTTTTTGCTAGCAACATTAGTTGGCTTAAGACTTTCTTCTCACTAAATATTTAGTTTCTCTTACATCCTTAGAATATCATGGCTACAAAAATCTTATTTTAAAGTGTTACAAGGTCTATAAATTGTTTCTTTTGATTGTTTTTGAACATACTGCTTTTTAATTAAATAGGTTATTGCTTTTCCCTTTTGCATTAGAGAAAAGAGTAGAGGTACCAGTCCTTCTTTCTCCATTCCATTTATCAAATTAAAGTTTGACCACATTTGCAGTTATCATTCTCTGTATATTAAATGGACTTAATCTTTTACATGCATTCCTATGTGTACAATTTTATGCTTCTGAACAATTTTGTTCATTTTTTCTGGACTCTGTTGCCCCTTTATCTTTTGTATCAGGTGGTGTACTAAAAGATGAACATATTTCATAGTTCATCTCAAGCTGAGGACGTCCTATGTATTTATGCAATAGTATTATAAGTTGTAGTGTCAGTATTATATAAATTGGTGACATAATCTTACTTTAGTCTAAACTGTGAGTTGTGGTCAATCCATTGAAAAGGATCATGTAACATAAATACATTTGTTGCACCTTTATAATACCTTTATCTGACACATGCACAAAACTGGGGATTTATTACATTAAGCTTGGTGGAGGAATAAAAGGTTTACATTTTGTAAGGTTTTTTTTTTTTTAGTACTGATATAATAACACCAACAGAGTAAGAAAGCTTAGAAATAAATAAAATTAAAAAACCAGAAATGATTTGATTAGAAGCATGGACATAAATCTGTACTTCCATAAACATAGAAAGTTTGGGAAAAGGTTAGACAAATAAATGTGAGCCGTGAAACAGATTTAGTTCTCCCTGCCTTGAGAGGGTGTTCTAAATTGGATGACCTCTTAAGGTACCTTCCAGACCTGTAATTTTAAGAACAAAATGCATCATTAAAATGTTTAGACCTCCCTGCACATGCATTAATCTAAGTAATTTATGGATATTTACATTTTAGTTGTCTCTCTCTTTCAAATCACTAATAAATTGAGTAGATAATGGTGGTCCTAGTATAGCGCTTTTCCTCATTCAAATCAAATACCAGCACAACAGAAATTGAACAGTGACACCTCTTATTCTTTCTTTTCTTTTCCCCAGATTACCTTTTTTTAATTGCCCTTTACTGTGTGACTTGCTTCTTTTCTCCTTTGAGGGAATTTATCTAAGATTTTTTTCACATGGAAAATAATACTGCATGTGCTAACATGTCAATTTATACAGTATTTTTTATATAAGCATGATTCCTTTTGTAAAACCAGAATATTTTCTTCACTTTATACTATGTTGCTTTGAAAGGAGTTTTAACTAAAAGGAAAAGGCTTCTTTTAATCTAGAACAATCATAGCCATGCAGAAATTGATGCCATTTTAATGGCTGCATATTGATTTATCAATATCACTATAAAATGTACAGATATAACTGTTCCTATAGAAACAGTCAAATATTCCAGTGTAGACAGAACTTTTCTCTGTAATATGATTATTTGAATCAGCTACCTTCAACAAGCTAGTCATACCTGAGAACCGGTATATGACTGTATGTGTTTTCATTAATTTTAAATAAATAGATATTTCAGTAGACTATTGTGGGTGCATTCCTCTGTTACAAAAAAAAAAAAATGTCTCTAGATTCCTTATGAGAATCAGTGAGACCCTTACAAGAGGTTAAAATGAAGCTTTGAAAAATCAAGCTGTGGCTGCAGGTAAATCCAGATAGTGTATATTTAGGTGTTTTCAAAGTCCATTTCAAATTTTAATGCTCTTCTAAATCTGTTTCACAATAAGCTGTGCTGTTTATTTTTCTGTCTTAATGGTTGAATAATTTGGGAGGGGCTGTTTTCCATCAATTGTACACGTGCTACTAGACCCTCTGCCTAAATCCTATGAGGCACGAAACCTTCTAAGATGGATGCACACTTTCCAGACAAAAATCCATCTGTGTGAGTCATGTATCTATGTCCTCCAGCCCATGGCTCTTCAACCTTTGTAAAGTGAAGGATCATTCCTTTTTTTTTAAAACCCATGGACAAGCTTATGAAGATACTATACTGGTCTTCACTTACAATCAAATAAAACTGGTTTAAACTTCAGGTGTCATTTTAGTACTTTACTTTTTGTCCCATTTTCTTGTCTGCTTGCCTGGGAACCCATGCATAGTCTGTTCAGATTTTTTTATTGTTTCACATTTTTTTTCAAACTATCTTCTGATGCCTTGTGATCTGTTCGGTACAATTTGAGAGCCACTAATCTGCGAGGACTCTTGTCGTCAGTAGAAAAGAGAGGCTGAGGAAGGCTCTGTGAGTTGTCCACTCTTGAGGCACTGAGGAGACAATGGGTCGGGATCCATCATGGTAGCTTCATGGACACCTTTTTCTTTCTCTAGTGAGCTGCAATATTTGAGAGCAGGCTGAAAAAAGATGTCTAAAGAGGTCCAAAAATAATCTGTCCTGAAGTATGAATATATATGTAAAGATTTCCTCCCTTTGCTGCCTCTTCTTTAGGTCACAAGAACACCATATAAAGAGGTGATCTTGCTCACTGATTACTATTAATATCTGAACAGTTTTTTCATTGCTGAGTTAGCAGCTGTTAGAGTCTGCTCCTTGGTGAGTTTTTAATTCATGATATCTGTATCATAATAGAGCTAGATGGTATCTGATAAGGTATAGATCAAATGGACATGTAAAAGTTCTAGGCAGAGGCAATTTCTACCAGTTAGTAAAAGACCCCAGAGATGGATCTTGCACTTTTAGCTCCTTTTTGTTGATGCCATTGAGACCTTGCCCCATAACACATAAATCAGTACTTTCTCTCATGGCCAGAAGAGAGCTTAAGAATACAGAATAAAGGCCTCCTTACATTAGTCTCCACGTGGGTGCAATGCCACTAAGCAATTGATGGGAACAGGGAAGAGCTCAGCCACTCTCAGCATGAAATGGAAACATGCTGGCTAAAACGTTCACACTCTCATAGCAAGGAAGTGCTTTCTCACAACAGCTACCTAGCCAACTGACGTTACGTGATAAGGGCTGTTCCAGAACAAATACCTGTCTTCTTTTTACAGTCCCTGTGATGCACAGAAATGCACATCCAGAAATAAAATGCAGTGAGGCAAAACTCAAAAGCTAGTGTCAAACCCTACAAGCAGCTTAATTGCACAGACTTGACCAACTATTAGTTTCCCCCCTAGGTTCCCATCTTTCTGCAGTTGATCTACTTCAGGTGCTTTACGAGGCATAGGATACTTAGCCTCCTTCCTGTACTGTCCTGTCTGTCAGGCAGGGCAGGGTCATGATGTGGGCCAATCCCTTGTTTTCTACAAGTTCAGGGCTTGCAGGAGAGCTCTGCTAAGTGATAGCCCTCCCAGACAGCTGGAGTTCATGACAGAGGACTTGGCTGGGCAGATGCTGCCATGCTTAGACATGAGCTTAAAAGAAACTTAAGCATTATCTGTTCTTACCTGTCAAGTTAAAAGGAGAAAGATGGGTGAACTGCCTGCATC
>VYZW01058571.1:9054-43415 GCA_013401315.1 Balaeniceps rex | reverse complement strand
TCTCCTTTACAGTCCCAGAAGGGGATAATCTTGCCATTTTAAAAGTTAGACCCCAGCCTTAAGAAGCCTTTAGTGTCCTCTGCTTTCAATAACTTTTGGCATGTGAGCCAAAATATGTGACAGGGTGAGTAGTGCTGCTTCCATTTTTATAAGAATTAATAGTAGGATGCTCCAATGTTTCTTAAGTTTAATGATGGGACCACAAGTGATGATCTGAATTGCAGATGGTAATGGTTCCTTCCTCTCTGATTTGTCTTTGATAGTTTCTTTGATGTAGAAGAACTGTGAGCTTAATTTGCATAACATTACTCCCACTCCTATCAGTCTGTTGATGAGCTATCTTTATTAAATTTTTCACCATTTTGGGATTATTTACATACTTCCTGATTTTTTAATGAGATCCTGTCTTACTACACAGGGAGCCTACTGATGAGCATCTGGTACCTTATGAGTTTTGATACTCTTAGCATGGTATTTAAACTTTTGCTCCTGTTACAAATTATTCCAACTCCATCAGAAGTTACTACCATTCTTAATTGACGTGCAATGTCTTGTCAGGGAAATGGCAACTGGAGATGATAAAATGAGTGGCAGGATAAAAATTATGAACAAGTTCAACTGGCAGTTTTGCCTTTTATTAATATGAACATATGGGATATTTTCAAAATAAAACATGAACATAAATATGTTTGTGTTTTTACAAATTCTCTTCTAAGTTATAATGTTCACTTTTATTCTAACTCCAGCTTCCTTCCTCTCTTTCTTTTCTATAGCAGAATGTCTTCTGAAAAGAAAGATTTCTCTTACTGCTGAGCAGAAGAGTGAAGATCTGTTTTCACAGATCCCTTGAATATAAAGAAGAACCAATTTTTGGCCAGAAAATAGATTAAGGTTTTTGAAAGTCTTTTAAACATGAAATGCACATGCTTACTATTCTTATTTTCATGAATTGATACAGTTATTATATTTTATGTTTTTATTGAGAATACCATGTGACATCACTCACTCTCCAGTTTCTGACACTTTTTTCTCTTGTGCTGTAGTATTTTGTTCAAATTTGGTTTTGGGCAGCACAGTGAGAAAGAGAAAAAAAATCCCGATTTGCAAACATAAGAAAGATTTCCTTCAAGATTTGGGGTTTTTTTAGGATCAGTTCAGGAGATGGAGTCTAATTTATTGCCCAAAAAACCCCAAACAATCCTAGGAGCTGTTCTAATCTGGTTTGCAGAGGTCCCCCAAGCATGTCCCTGGGACTGGAGAGAGGGAAGGTGCTAGTGCACCCAGGACCAAGGTCTAACACTGGTTACATTTTGAGGCTTCCACTGCAATTCAACTAGCAATGAGAGCATTACTTGTGCAATATGCAGCCTATTAAAAATACTTACCCACGAGAAAGAGCTTATTTGGCTACAAATATACACAGGCATTAAAACAAAGATTCTGGAGAACAGCATCAAGGAGATGCAAGCTTTCTTTTTTTGCGGGGGGGAGTCTAGAGGGGCAAAGACAATGTTATAGACCACTCTCTAGCTTGCAAAGAACTATTTTTCTGCCAGGCAACTTTTGTAATTTTTTATTTCACAGCTTTCCAACTTGCCCATCCTTTAAATCAGAGTATCTTGATGCCTGTGAAAGTCTGAGAGTGCCCGTTACTAATGAGGTTCTTCTTGCTGGAAATAATGTACTGGACTCACTGTGAAATTTAAAGACATCTGCTTTTTTTTTCCATTTTAAAGAGCAGTCCCTTAAAGTAGAGTTTACTGAATAATGCAAGGTATTCTAGGAATTAGGTATGCAGGGTTAAATCAAACATCAAAGAATTACACCACTAGCTTGTTCTTAATATATCTGCTTTGTAATCTGTAGAACATGTCCATGTACAAGAGAAAAGCAATTTATCTGAATCTCTAAATGGTACAATCATTTAGCCTATGTGATTTATTTTGATTGGAAATATCTCCTCATTTGCATCTCCCAATGTAACCATTAACTTACAATTTGAGTGATAATATGTGGTTAAACATTAACGTTTCAAATATATTTTACATATCTACAAGGTCTATAACAGACAGCAGGTTCTGTAATTACAAACAAGGCACTATATATAATAATGTAATATATTTTAAAATGCAATGCCTTTTAGATAGTGCTTTTCCTTCTTTTAAAAGAAAGCTAGAAATTTTGAAGGGTACATGGAGAGGATCACTTTTTATTTGATTAATCGTGTTTATAATAAAATGGCTCCAAAGACCAAATAAAAAATATCTCAGATGGCAGAAGGCAGGATATTAATGTATTGATATCATCTGGATAATAATACAGTATGTTCCTGAACTTAGAGTTTTTCAGAAACTTTGAGAACTAAAATGACTACGTTTTTCAGGTATCAAAAAGTTATGAAGTACATTTTATAGTTTAAAAGGTGTACTTAAAAATAGGTGATATATGCACACACACACTTGTGACTGCGTTGCCCTGATGAAGCTGCAGAGTGAATCCATAAGGATCAACTCTCTTCCTGAGGAAACTTCCTCTACAAGGAATAAGTGGACCTGTAGGACTCCTGTGGCAGCTCCATACCTCACGATGCAGGAGGCAATGATGCAGAAAAACAAAGACCAACTGCAGTGTATAAACATCTCAGCTGTCCTCAGATGCCAGAACAGCCCTTGAGGCAGCAGGTAGCTCGTGTTGGTGGCTACATCAATACACCAAATAAGAAACCATAAAGTTCCTCTATGTCACCTTTGCCCTCTTCTTACACCCTCAGGCCAAGCACAAGTCCAAATTTGCTGGTGCCACATGTTCACGTTGTGGCTGAGTTCTTTAATACTGAGCACGTTCTAAAAACATCCCTCTTTTCACTGTTTTCAAGGGTTAATTCAATAAACAAAACACAATAAAAGCTACTGAAAAGTCTGGAGCAGGAAGGAAGCTGGCTTACTGCTCCTTGGTTTCCCATGCTGCCAGTGTAATAAATTGCCATTTTCAACAAGGTGGCTACAGCTGGCTTAGAATTTAACTTTCTTCTATTTTTTTTATTTCTAAGTGTAATTAAGAATTAATACATCAGTCCTAAAAGCATGAGCCCTTGTCATGGGAGTAGGAGGGGGCAGAAGAGTTTCATTGCTGGTGCACTCATGGTGGGAAGATGCTCCTTTGAAAGTATTATCCACCTTGGGTGATCACTGGGGCGCTGGAGTAAAACACCCATCTTAAGCAACCTGATTACAAAATTTCCTTTAATGTCTGTAAGGACAGGAACCTGGCTTTTTAATATACAAGAAAACCTGATGGATATTTTTACAACTGCTAAAAACACCTCATACCAACTTTTTTCACACTTCCCAGCTCCTTTGCTCTACCTGGCACTTAAGCTTCTGTATAGGAAGGACTTTCATCACTTTCCTCGTATATCTTATTCACCTTTGTAAGGCTATGCTTTCCCTCTTTGTTTTCTCTGCATGCAATTTTTACTTTGTACTGTTCAGTTGGTTTGCTGAACAGCTAAGTGTTTTAAAAAATGTGTATGTTATATTGAAATATGTCTTTCCATAATGTAATTGTACTGGTCACTCCATATATTGTGCTAAATTGCTGATCACTGTCTAAATTTTAATTAAAAAATAGTTCAAGACAATAGTTGAAGTACTACTTAATTATTTTTAGATGGCAGACTTTATTTTTATGTAGATTTTTCTGGATGAGGGTATGAATGAAATGTATGACAATGAAGAAAACGACACTGATTGTGCTTCAACCTTTCAGAGCACTGAATAAATACAGCTTGTACGGTGTTTCTCTTCAGCTCTGTACTAACACACAGGCCTGACCTGAGGATGCAAATTCTATAAGGGGATAACTTTTGAAAGCAGTATTTTAACTTCTACTCATTCAAATACCTAACTGTTCACAGGACATTTTAAATTATGTTTTAAATTATGTTTTTAAATTATGTTTTAAAAGACACAAGCTAAATTCATGTTCTTTGTACTGAAAGGACTTGTTCCTTTATTCAGCAGATTTTTGTATCATATAGAAGAGCAGTGTCTGCACAGTATTTGAAAGTTAGGCCTTTGTTTTAGCGAATATTATGTGCCTCTGGGACAGGAAGAAAGCCTGCGCAACAGGTTTCTGCACTCTTGCCGACGTGTTCAGGCAAATTAACTTGTCATGACGAGCTTTGCTTGGTCTTCCTGAGGGGAAGCAGAGGGGTGTGGAGTGCCATAATGCCGCCTCACTTTTTCTCAGTGGATGTCTTTGATTTGTAGCTATTTGAATGGATTTTTCTTTACACACGTGACACTGCCCCTCCAATCTGTGCCCTTGCACAGACCTCATGTAATGTAAGCCTACTCCTCCTTGGAGTAGGCACAGCCAAAACAGACAGCTGTTTAGATCTCCCTGGCAAAGGATCCCATCGGTCTCACCCACACTGGATGCGCATACGTGGTCTCCTGGCTGTCAGACCCATCTGTTAGGATGGCGTGGTGCCCATCCTCAGCCTTCTGAGATAGAGTCGCTGCAACACAGATACAAAGCAACCATTGGGTTTAGGGCAGGCATTCTATACAGTGAAGCAAATAGTGTCTATTATACAGGAAATAACACCTTTGGGCTATTAGCAGCACCATATGTTTATCTGGCATATATGTGTTGTATAGATACGTCATGGGATATGCAGATACAAAAGACACAAGTCAAAATATTTGCACCTGGAAGCATGAAATTAGACTCCCAAGTGTGTATGTCTGTGTAGAGAGAGATATATACACACACATATATATGTGTGTATTCTGTTTCTCAAAGAGCAGAATACACTGCAGTCCCCTGTATAGAAACTGACATACACTCAAACCTTCTGAAAACCAAACCACTTGAAAATGTGCACTTGAGAGACATCCAGCATGGCTTCTTTAGCAAGAAGTTCTCCTTTAGTCTCCCGGTTTTATAAATGTTTATTATTTCTGACACCGCTCTGGGTAAGACAATGCTGCCTGGAAGTGAGACTTTGAAGAAACAGGCTGAGTCTCCTAAGGGCAGTCAGGCAATGCACTGACCTGTATGGAGAGCACTGCATTTACTGGCTGTGGAATTGCCTCTAGAGCATCACTTCATGAGCGCACAGGCAGGTTCATGTTATGTTTTTCAAATAACGGACTGTGGGGCTCCAGCAAACTTTCTCTTCGGAGTTTTGTGTACAGCTGCTCTCTGTGCACTCTTGGTGTGAGGTCTTCTGACTTCTCGCTCTGTGTGAGGGTGGGTTAGCGTTCGCTGGAAATGTGGGTTCAGCGATGGCAGTGTGCTGGCAGCAGAGCAGCAGGAGGTCTTGCTTACATCCACAGGGCCAAACAAAGGTCCCTTTGTGGGAGTGCAGCAGCTTCAGAATACAGTTTGTCATCAACAATTATCTGGGTGTCATAACTGAAGATGTGCCACAACACCTACAGCCCCGAAACACAGTCTGCCTCTGTCTTGTAGTTCTTTTTTTTTATTCATTATTACACTAAATTCCCTTTGTAACAATCTGACTAAGTAAGAGGCTCTATGCACCACTACTTATAATGGACATACAAAGTTCCCCAGGCACTATTAAATGTTGGAAGGATGTAAAAAAGCAACAGAGTAAATGAAAACCAGTCCCCTATATCTTTCTGTGTATTTATGTTAGACTTCATAGAACTGTGTGAATTCCCTATTGTTTTAAAGAGTCCTTTTTGAAAGACACAGAGGTCCGTTTATATCCTCAGTTCATTACAGACTACTTCTGAATAGAGCAGAACTACAGTTGGTCACTGGTACTATTTTCAAAATTTTCTCTTCTTCAACATTCATTTAAAAGAAGAGGTTTATTCATTTATTCAGTTAAATTCACCAGGGATAGCTGCACAGGAGAAGGGATTGAAAGCTCCAATTCACTTTAATTTGTCTGTTTGCTTACAGTCTGTATTGGAATGCAGTAGCAAACAGCCAGAAGTTTTTTTATTCATTAACATACTCTTTGAACTAAGTACATTGAAAATACACATTCATTTCTGTAACCATGAATATAGGTTCTGGTTCCAGTAAAAGACAGGCAATGAACTCTATCATAAATGCACTGCAGAATTAAGTTCTTTGTGGGCCTCAGTGTGGCAGAAAGTGGAAATATAATATTTTGTGATTCACACCATGGGGACATTGACTCCTCTTTGACACAGCCACTGGGGCTCTGCTCCGAGTTTGCTACTGGACTGAACTGTTCTGATGGGCCTGACATAAAGCAAATGCTAAACCTCAGTGAATTCCGTCAGGGCTGGTGCTTAAATGTTGTGCTGATTCATGCCATGAGAGGGCTAGCAATGCAAAGAAACAAATGCGGAAAAACAAGAAAACAGGGAAGAACAAATATTCAGCATGAAACTTCAGTAGTTACCACACCTAATAACACCACCTCCGCCTAAACCTAAAGGAATGACAGAAATACTTCCTATGGCGTTGATGTGGCAGGGCAAAATTTTGTCCGCAAATTCAACACACAGCCAAAACTCAGGTAAACTCCAGAGTCAGTTCATACCTCTGGGTTACCACCTATACTCTCCACTCAAAGATCCCCAAGTGGTCTAGAGGACAAATGGGTTTTTGCAAGGCTCAAGCTGCCGCAGCTGCCACATAAAACTTCTCAACTCCATCCAGCCTGCCCCTAAGCCATGGCTTTGCTGCGTGGTGGTCCACTTGCTACAGCGCTGGGGCAAAATTGCTCATCCTCAGCTGAGTCAATTCCTGCACATCCTCATCCTGCCCCCACTGACCATGCAGGGCCCTCCAGAGCACTCCTTTACCCCCCATGGGTTAGGAACTAGCCAAGCCCCTACTTGGTGGGTGATCAAGTGGGTCCTTCTGGCCCCAGAAACACCAGATTGCAAACTGGCCCAACTCTACATTTATTTGCATAAGTCCATGGATGAACCATCAGAATTACATAGTTCTCCCCCCCTTTTTTTCTAAATATATGATCTGCAAAACAATGACATCTTAACAAAGGAAGTTAAGTGTGTGTCTTCTTTAGACAGCATGTGTTGTTTGATAGGTCTCAAGTACTATCTATGTACCTATGCATCTATCTATCCATCCACCCATCCACCCATTTATCTATCTCATAGTTCTAGTTTTGTTTTGTTCTGTTTTTTGCAAGCAGAGTAATTGAGTGATATTTGCTATATGACATACAAGTATGTGGTCATAATATTTGATACATAATTCTCGGAATGACAGATAAGATATCATATTAAACCCAGCAATTATGAACTGAAGTCTAATTACAAAATGAGATGCCTGTTTAAATAAATGAGTACTGCTGTACTTAAATTTTTATTTTATTTCCATGTTTTCCTTCATCCTAGGAAACCTTTCTGAAAAAAAAAGTATATCGAATGTGTATGCCCTTGTCTAGTTTTCCCTTTTTTCTTAAAATTATATTACATGATATATATTATGTGATATGTGTCCATCTAATTTAACAGCTTAAAGAAATAAGTTGTGCTTAACCTCGTTAACAATATTCTACAGTCTGTGGAATTACTGTCCCACAGGGATTTTTCTCTGGATTTTAAAATAAAAGCCTTCTTGTACATAAATGAAATGTTTGTTGTTGTATAAGGACACAATAATTTCCTAAATATGCAAATTAAATAACCACTTTACCCTTGCTTAGTCTACAGAGAAGGTGGGACAAAAAGTGCCTTTGTACCTGTGTGTTCCCACTGATGTGCCAGCATCTCAGTACAGTGTTACTGCTATTAAAAAAAATCTGCTGCATTTCTCTGCAGCCCAGCAGACAGCAGAGCCAGAGAAGTGAGCTATGTCATGCTGAAAACCACTCCTGTTTTCCTCTATCAGAAACATCTCCTGTATTTTTGAGCCCTTGAATAAATTACAAAGCTTTAAGTACTTAAATCAAACTTTCTTTTTGAGTAAACCCCTTTTTTCAGGTGTTTCCATACCGACTGAGTAGACATTCATCACAACCAGATATTTTCGCTCCCTTACTGCTGGGCTGAATGTGACATTTTGTTTAAGCCTATGTAGTGAGAGCATTTGTTCCAGGAGGTTTTTTCCCCTTGGTAACGGTGCCGGTTCCCACCCCGTACCCACTGACTTCTCTTCCCCATTCGTCCCCTGGGCTGTGCCAGCCGTCTGTGGAGCCACACACTGCACTGGATGGATGAATGAATGAATGAATTTCTTGATGCTTCACGTTGCCATGTCTGCGCTGGTGTGGTCCTCAGGAGTAAGCAAAGAGAACAGCAGAGGCATAGACTGTGGACATCAGTTACAGAAGACAATGGCCATCTCAATACAGTTATCTTTTTCACCCGTTACTTACACTTTTCCCAACATTTTTGATCAGTCATAAAAAAGCATGTCTAATAGCATATGTATTTGTGCATCATATCACTTCATGATGAGAAGTTCAGGACTTTATTTATTTGCTGCCTTATCTTCCAAATATTGGGGTAATTTTGTGTTTATGCAAAACAAGGTTCCAAGCATAAAATATGTACAAACTTCTAATTCAATATTCTTCTGGAAGCTTGCATGAGACAAAACAAAAAATATAACTGCTAACTTATACATTCAGTACTTAAGTACTCCTGGCATTTAAATGCTGTTATCTGCACTGAAATCAGCTTTTATTTTGGCCTTGGCGGCAATTCAGAGGTTGCTGTCTCCAAGAAAGCCCAGAAGCATAACCTGAAAACAGTATTTTCTGAGTGCACACTTCCAAGCCCAGGAAGCATCATGAAGGGACAAGAAGTAGCCAGCTCAGTCACTTATACATTGACACACCCACCGTGCACTTTGCCACAGGCAAGACCGAGTTAATTACATCCATGGAAAGGTATAGCTCTCCTGATATATGAGGGCAGAACACATATGTCTAAATTATGATTAATAGAGGCGTGAAGGAGACATTTCTTGCCAGCAGAGTTTGACCAACCAGGTGGTACGCATTCCTTCAGAATTAGCTTAGTCGCCTTCACTGCAACTTGTTGACACATTTTGAATTTTAACAGAATAAATTATTAAGGAGAATTGCTGTACAGTGTAACAGGCATGAAGGATGCTGGAAGACAGCAGAAAAAAGAAAAGGTGGCACAGAAAATCATCATTTTCTCATTTTTATCCTAGCTTGATAATTGGGTAAGAAATAAGCCCATCAAAATACCTGTTCCTTTGGACACTGAGACAACCCTTGTGGTGGTAAAAAGGGTGATCTAAATTATGCCATTGACATAAATGAATCAAAGAAGTCATGATTAAGTGTAAAGACTGTAATTTATGACTGCTAGAAATCTGCAGTGCTGTTAAAAAAGGTAATAGCAGGTACTGGCAGACAGGGTCAGAAAGAGCAGAACAAGATGATTACAGCCAGGAAGGGAGGTGAGGTTGTCCAGGGGTCCTACGTAAAAGCAGCACGCCAAGGAAAAATGCAAACTGAGGTGACTTCCTCATTTTATCGTATTTAGAGAATCAGCTTAAAGAGAAGAGCTAAAATATGTAAGTTTGTTTGATACAGCAAGGAATACTTCAACTTGAAAAAAAAAGAGCAATGTTATGAAGTGATATATGAGATATTTTATATGGGTGATATTCTTATTGTTTGTTGTTATTATTTTACAAGTATCATGTGAGCAGCTGTAACTGCCTTTGCGGCGTGGCAGATGAGGACGTGACCCAGCTCTGAAGATGGCAAAGTTCTTTTTCTTCAGAAATGTGGAATTTCCTGGGATATCCCACTTGAGCTCAGAAAGGTCATGTACTGACCACAGCCTCTGGATGTCTGCAGCAGCCTGAACTCCTCGCTGATGCTCTTGCTTCAGTCTTGTCTACTCATTTTGAAATAGAGCTGAAAATTACATATTTTCAGGACGGAGGGATCATCTCTGGAGACACTTATGGACAATTACTTCGATAATTTTTTTGGTGTGGTTTTTGCCCTTCAGTAAATTCACTGAGGTAAGCACACTATATACGTGTAACATACAATCTTTTTATAAAATGAGGAGTTACTGATGGATTTCAGCCGCTTCCAGAATCGGCACCATGAAATGTGAATTTTGCAAGGAAAGGTAAAAGGGAAAAAATATTTGAACATGTACCATCCTGCCAGTTAGTGTAAAGAAACGTGGTCTGGTTCAGTTAGCAACAGCATTTAAGCAGTCAGTGATTTCCTTCCTGTATTGTTTCTCTCAGGTGTTTCTGTTCTGCCTCTTATCAAGATAGTAAAATGTCAGTTACTGTATTTCTCTCTTTTTCACAAAAATCAGTCTCTCAACAGGAATCATTGGCCTATAGATGAATCATTTTAAGCATACGGCTTTAAAAAGTCCACTGGAAAAAAAGCAACTTTTAGAATCTAGGCCATTATGTTTTCTGAATTTTATTTTGCCAATTAACATCATTTGCAGTGAGTCACAACGTCATATCCATTGGTAGCTTGACTTGTATTCTATGTCAGTGTGAACCAAAGTTTCTACTCCAATATTCTTGTTAGGCAAATGTTTCCAAAGCAGTCATAAATACTGATATGAATGGTCAGGCATTTTTTCTCACTGTTTTCTCTGTATTTCTCTTCAGTGATCAGTCGTGCGAAATTACAGATTGTCTGATGGAAAATTTAACTAATAGGATTTCAGACAATTCTCTTTTTCCTTACTTAATAGCCTTAGTCTCTTTCTAAAGGAATCAATCTACTGTCAGGACAGGTATCTGGAATCACAGCGACCGCTGAATCCATTTTTGCGGCACTTTTGTACTTTAAACAAGTATTGAAAATAGTCTGGGTTTTTCTCTCATTGTGAAAGAATTTCTTTCTGTTTGTAATTTCCTGCCATGAAAGATTTCATGCAGATAATGGTTTTCAAAGAATGCAATTGCTTGCGCAATTTGAGACGATAGCTTACTAGTTTTTGTTTCCTGTCCCGGCCAAAGAACAATAAGAAAAGCTTAACAGAAGCCTAGCAAATTTTGGACTGCTTTATCCTTCTGTTGCTGCAAAACAGAAATAACAGTATGATGGAATATAATTTATATGAACTCAGTCAAAATAACTTTATTATTTACTGACTTGCTCTCCTAATCTTGCACATTACAGATTCTAAGAATATATGAGATCACTGGGTAGATTTCTAGAATGGTGCTTCTGGTCAGGCTGACACACAGAACCATATGACAGATGTCAGGCTTCAAAATAATTCTGTTTTACAGTATATTTCTGTCAGTCACAAACACTGGAATCGGATTTTTAATTGTATGGTCAATATATGTATTGTCAGCTTTAGAACTGTACTATAAATTGTTATTTTCATATAAAAGTATTTATAAAACTGAAGTGTTTTTGTGTTCAAAGCCCGTGTTGCCCTCAGTTTGAGATATTGCTGCCCAGTGAATAATTTTGTATGTGCACTGAGAGAGCAGGTCTACTCCTGGAAAATCAAAGAGAATTATGAAAAGTAATTGCCCATGGATTTCAGTTCTCCATTAGTGTTTCATGTGAGTCGCTCATCAGTTCTGCAGCCTTCAATGCTTCATTAATATTCAAGAACATTTAGACAACAAATTATGGCCTCTAAACACTTCATATAAAATGTTAATATAATCAAACCTCTATACTTTATCCCCAGGTTCTATTCTGTGAACATGAAACATACTGTTATATTTAGTGGAGTGTTTTATTGTGATGATAGTAATTTCCTAAAGGTATACTGGCATTATTAATATGCATTTGTATTCCGGACAAATAAAGACCTTAGTTGGTTAATAATAAGGTATGAGTATTATACTTATCAAGAATCAATTTTTATTTTCAAAGCGATCTTAGTCTAGGGAATAACAAATTATTCAGGTAGAAAACCAGAAGTGATGTTAATAGCAACAACTATAAGGCAAATTGAAGGAATAAATTAACAGATAAAACAGAGGAAAGAATCGCCAATTATTATTCATGTAAGCTTCGTTTTGTTATTGTTATGTACTTTGTATCAGCAATCCTGAATATGAGAGACTGGTGAAATGTTCACATTAGCAGTAGGGTTTCATACTCACCCAGCTTTCTGGGGGGAAAAAAAAATCCTAGAGATACAAACTGTAAACAAGTTTATACAGAATTTTACCTTTTGAGGCAGCGTTTTTATATTCCTGATGTAGAGAAAGGTCCTATGAGTGTGGGAACTACATAGTAGAAAATGCTTGATTTTCAATGTGTTTACAGTTTGGTGGTATGGAGCATCTAAGATGTTTTTTTATGGATGGGAACAGTGAAAGATGTGAGGAAGAAAATCTTTCCTCCTCTGTTTTTTTTTTTCTGATTCTGAATCTTTTATTTCCTCCCCAAATGACTTCCTCCTGTTTCCTACAAAACATTTTCTGTAAAATCTCCTTTCCCACTAGACATGTGGCAGAGGATCTGCCATCATTAGCCTGCCAGCTTTGCTTTCTGCCGGACCTCATAGCCTCCTCTCCTCAGGTCCTTCCACCACCATCTCCACAAGCTCGCTGAAGGGAGAAGCTGTGAGGGAAAGTAGGGGAATTTTTCACTCCCCACACAGTCCTGGAGGAGTCAGAAAGATGTGTGGGACTGCACAGCCAGCCAGCAGGAGTTCCTGTTTGAGCCCTGAAATCTTGTACACAAGGGGAGAAGACAGCAGGAAGCTTGAGTCATTTGTCGAGGGACAAAGCCACCATAGCAGGGGAACAGCTGCCTTTGGCCAGCTTTCCAGAGGATACGGAAGAAACCAGGGAGGAGCCAACCAGGAGCTTGTCCGAGTCCTAAACAGATTTATTGAGGGGTCTGAAAGTTCAGGATTATGAGACCCTCCCAGAGGACCTGGCCTAATTGTAGCCTGGGCTTATACTGATTACCATCACTGGTGATTGCCATGATCTGGAAGATAGGCAGGTGTGATGTGCATGTCCGCATACGGGGAACTAACAGCTGCCTGCATTCGTATTAGGATTTATTCCCTAGAGATTCATCCCATCCTTCTATTTGGAAAGATGTTATGCTCTTTATAGGTAAAAACCTAACTGGTAAGCATCATAAACTGAGTGTGCAAACAGTGCTTTAAAAGAATTTCTGCATTAAGACTCATCATTTTCTACAGTCATAACTTTCCACAGCATTTACCTTTGAGATCATTCACATTTCCCAAAGAAAGCTGTGAGATTAGAGTCTTACCCTGTGTTTGAGTTCTGTTACATTAAGGGAATTCAGCGGCCCAAGTCTAAATGGCCTGCACTGAGTAAAACTTTTAGAGGTCTCTCCTCTGCTCACTGCCCTGCCTATGGCATCTGCACAACATGGTCAGTGCAGCTCCGTGGCAGGAGATCTCCGATGGCTGCTCCAACCTTCTGCAAGGCTAGGGAGGATGTGGCTTTTGGACCAGGAGGCACAGACAAGCATATCTCAGCATAGATGGATTTTGTACCATTGTGGCCAGAAAAGAGAAGGGATCATAGTGCAAACTGGTCTGTGTTGCACACACAAAATATCGCAGACATTGGTGCATATTAGACACTGTTAATTTTACAAGGTATTAATCCAAAAGATGTTAATCCAAACTATAATTCCCAGTCTCCTAAGAATTGAATTGAATTTAAATTCTATAGCCAGACAAGGTGAAGATGGGAACTGTAGGAAAAGTTTATGAACAGCCCAAACTACACATCAATTTTCAAATTAGTGTTGCATAATTGCACTAAAGTGTGCCTGTTCCCTCAATCTTAAACAACCTCTCTGGGACAGGAATCCTCAGCAACAGTTTCTCAGTGACCTGTGCCCTGTTGTCCAAGACTGAAAGCTGATTCACCCTATCATCAGACCTTTTGTAGGTCTCTCTAAAGTTTTTGATGACCAAAAGAGTCATGTTGGCCCCTTTCCCAAAAGGCATTTGGGAGCTGTCTGGGGGAGGCGAGCTGCATAGCTTCCACGGCCGTCAGAGGCAGGGCAGCATTCCTCTGCTCCCAACCCTCACCCATCTGTCCCCCATCAGCTGGAGGATACTAAAATAAATCAGGAGTGGGCTGATGCAGAAGCAGTGTTACAGAAGGTATGTTCTCCACAGGAAATGTGTAAACAAATATTTGGAAGATCTAAAAATACAAACAAAGAGGCCTCTATGGCACAACAATGAACCTTAAAAAGTCTACAGCGCGTTCTACACGCAGTTCTTAAATAGCAAAGTTAAATTGCTAAATAAAAGTAGTTTTAAGCAGCCAAAGCTATAGACTCTTCAACCTCAAGGTAGTATCCTTAATATTAAGCTTTTAGTTTAACATCTTGCTCAGTTTTGGTGTAGCCTCATCTCCATAAAACAGCAATATTAGACACATTAAAAATAAATATTATTCCAAAGCATCCAGTAAGAACTTGCTCAGACTCCTGCATAATGTTCTCTTTTGGCCTTTTACCGAAAAAAAATCAGGCTTACATCTGTAATATTGTTCAAAAAAGGTTTGGAAGCACTGCTGGAGATGACTGAGTTGTGTCTAGTGCTAAACACTTGAGAGCTTCCTACCTCAGCACCAGCAGCCCCTCTCCCTCCTGTACTTGGTCAGTAAAAAGTCTGTAAGAAGCACTATGTAGGGGCAGTGCTACGACATTTTTACTTGTCCTGTCTTTAATACCACCATTTCTCCCAATCAAAGCACACAAGTAACTCATATCCTGTTGCTCCTGCTCTGCCTGAGACCTTCTGATGTTTATGACTCTTTTCCCTTGAGCTGAATCTCTGCTCAGTTATGTGTCATGAGCAGATTCCACTCCCTTACAGCCGTATTCCCTCGCCCTGGCCAGAGACGTGCATGCGAGGAATGAAGTCACTCCCAGTCATTACTGGTCTCTGTGGCACACGGCTCTTCATATTTCTCTAGCCCAAACTCTTATTTTACACTATTGCTCTCTGCCTTTGCTATCCCAGCTAGTCCTTTAGCTGTGCAATTAACTGACCCTTACAATATTTAATTATCTACTTCATAAAAACATATTTGACAGGCTTTTTAAAGAGGTTGTAAGGCAAAAGTGCTCTAAAAGACCGGGTAAATTAGGAGCACAGTTACTCAGCTATGCTTTTCAAAAGCAGTCTGATTTGTCAAAGATGAACTTCTTTCTGTGACTTTATGTGAATTATCTCAAGTTAAACTCTAACTTCCTGGGGGTTTCTTGAGTTTCACTCTAGCTGGTACTTTGTCCTCTTCTCTTTGTTCTGGTATGACCTTTCTTGGCAACGAAGGACTGGGATTTTAGTGATGGGATTTGTTTGCATGGTCACAGCCATGTGGACGTTTAAATATTTTTTCCTCTGTTAAAATCTGATACATTGCATTTTTTAAAGGTTTTCCTTAGCAGCTGGAAAGCAATCACATGCAGACTCTTATATTCGATAACATTAGCCATTCCAGCTACCAGACAGTTTTCCTAATTAAAAGGATCTCCACCCCTCATGAGCAATACTGTTTGATTCAGGGCTTCCTCTCATCTCTCTCAGCATGGACACTTTTGGATCAGTCCTCCAGGCACTTCTCTACTGTCCTCATTGTTCTACTGCATCTCCTTCCTCCAGCTTTGGTTCCTCCATTGCAGAGAACCAGTGAGGACAGACAGGAAAGCACATTCCCACAGCACTGCTGCTTCTCTAAATTGTTATCAATGCTCCATACTCCTACCATGTCAAATTGACTCAGAGTAGCCCACACCCCCACCAAAGGGCATGGGAAAATGAGTCACTTGGTCTCCTGCCTTCAGAAAACTGGAATAAATTTTTCATTTGTTGCTTTTTGAAATGAGATCAGATTTATAACTCCAACAACAGGTTAGTTTCCCTTTCTCTTCTTTAAAGTATGTTTCATGAGTTATTTACCTCCCTGTAAGCCCAAACTTTCTTAATCGAAAAATTCCTGTCTGTTTCTGAGGTTGACCATAACACCTTCTATTTCCAGTTGCCACTTCTCGCCCTTTTGATCTATACCATAATTATAATTTGTCTTTGGGATTACTGCTTAGACCTCCTGTCTTGATGTAGTTGTCATTTTCCTCAATATTTATTTTCCTCCTCTGAGAAATAAATGTACGCTTTTTGCTACCTGACAGTCATGCCCAAGGGAATATATTTTTATAGTGTATATTTGTATCTATGCATATGTATTGCTTAATAATATTCATCCCTCTGTAAATTACTGGTTTATCTCCAGGTAGAACATAGAATAGTTCCAGGTGCCTACATCACCCAGGAAAAACGTCATAAAAAATAATAACAATTCAGTTTGTGTTTCTTCCTGACCACTCGTGTGGGATGCTAAAAGACACAAAGTGTTCTTTTGTTTCTTCGCCTTGGTTATGATCGTTACTGTGGTAGGTAATCAGCCTCTGCAGGCCTGCCATTTCCCCTCCCTGACTGATGGGGGAGCAGGTAAGACTAGGGAACTCCTGGAGCTGGTACAGGGATGTACAGGTCTGTGCTGGGGCACGTCTTCCTTAGTTCTACTTGACAGATTGCCTTTTGGGAACTGTAACAACGTACTGTCTCACGTCAGCCTCAAATTTGCCTAACAAGTTACAATAAAATGTAAAGCAATTCCTCCCATAATCAAGTGTGACCATGGCTGCCTCAGATGAAGACTTTTATCATAGCTATATTGTGTTTGATAAAGTTTATTAACATCATAGATGTGGATAATTACTATGTTCCTCTTCTGTGGAGAACCATTGGTCTTGATTGCTTTGTGATACACACAGTATAAGACTTCTTTACCTTGACTACTCTGGGCTAGCAACAGTGATAGATGTACTCGGATCTGAGTGACACACATAGAGGTGGAGAAGTGGGTAGTATCACTATCATCATTAACAAATCACTGGAATATTTTCATGATCACAATAGATAGTACAGCTTTTTTTTTTTGTTGTTAATACATTGACATTTGCTTTAAGTGTCATAATCTGGCCCCTTGAATTTATAATATACTTTCTTATTGTCTCCATAAGGGTACTGTATGAGTGCAAAATGACGGTTTTGTGGTCTGCTATAATTAGTGAATCTAAGATTGCTGAAGTTCCTAAGAATTTAAGATGATTTAAAGGAATGTTGCTGAACCTTACAGTCTCAAAATAGAATCACCTTTATAGAGAAACTGCGACTTTAAAATGACTTGTCAATTACTGAATAAATATATAAACAGAGCCTTCTAAGGAAAGGCCTTTGCTCTGGCAAAGCACTCTTGATTCGTCTACTAGGCAACCTCACAACAAGGAATTCAATGTCATTCATTGTAACTGAATACTTGTACTGTGAAAAAAAAAGTAGCTTTTGGACTTGCAGTCATGGTGATAGATTCAAATGTAGAACCTCTGCTAGCTAGGATTAGATGTATTCGAGTGTTTGGGATTATCTCCCCCTCTAGTGGCTGGTTTATGCAAAAATATAAAAACTGGGATTATCCAGATTTACTATCGTTATTTTGGGGGTTCAGATAGAAGCAACCAAAGTGGTCTGTTCATTTTTACAGTGCTGGGATTCAAGTAAAAGGGTGTTAATGCAAACCAGAATAAGATTTTAAATTCTTGAATTTCTTAAAAGCTTGACAGTGATTTGGATATGTCACAGGCTAATTCAGTATGAACTTTAGTTTTTGGATGTGTGCCGCCATGTATTTCTTTAGTTTCATTGTGATCTTACACTTTTTTATTTTGTTTTGCTCAAAATTTATCTTCAGTGATGTACAAAGCCATGGCAGGTGTTGTTATGGGTTTTATCTGTGCTGGGTGAACAGTTATTACTGCTGGTGATATTGCTAGGGGAAGGTGAATGGATTGTGATGCTACCAAGTGAGGCAATACCCATTAATGTTTTATTTTTGTCTTATCATGTCTGAAGTCTTATCCCCTGTCCAAGATCAGTCCTTAAAAACATTTGGACCCTAAAACATTATCAATGAGGAGCAAGACTCTGCAATTATAATAAAGAATTACACGAAAACCTCCACTCGGTGCTCAGTAGCAGTGAGAAAAGCAAATGAAATGCTAGAAATTGTCAGGAAGGGAATAGAGAACAAAATGGAAAATGCCATTACACCACTGTATAAATTGGTTGCTCACACCTTGAATATCCTGTGCGGTTTTGGTTCTTCCATCTCACTAAAGATATATAAGAACTAGAAAAGGGAAGAGAAGGACAGCAGGGTGATCAAAGAGCTATAATGGCCTCCATAAGGAGAATGATTGAGTTGGCTGGAAAAGAGGTGTTTCTTCAGAGCAAGAAGTCTACAAAATTATGAGTGGCATGGAGAAAATGGATAAGGATTGAATGTTCACCATATTTTCCAAATACAAGTATCGCGGCCGTCAGATGAAGCTAGTGGGAGCCAGGTTCAAAAGAAATAATCGAAAGTTACTCTTCACGCAACAGGCAGACAACCTGTGGATCCCTTTGCTGAACAACGCTGTGGATACAGCAACTTTGCATAGGGCTAGAGGGAGGCTGGAGAAGGATTTGGAAGAGATTTCCACCATGATTTCCTAAACAGACAAAACCTGGCCTTGGCCCGTCCCCATCCCCAGGGAGGTGTCTAATGCCCGGGGCCAGGGCTGCCCTGGTGCCCCCCGGCTGCCCTGCTCCTGGCTGGGGGGTGGGATGGGCCCCGGCTGCCAGGCCCTGCCATCACCCACCTGGGGAGCACCCAGTGCTCAGCCCCAGGGAGGTGCCCTGGTGGCACCATGACAATAGGCTCAGAAAATTGCCTAAGCTGAAGATGGTCAGAGCGTGGGATAGTATCATGCAAAAATATCACATAAACTTGCCTTCTTCTCTCTCCCAAGGTGTCTTGTGACCACTTTTGGAAACAGAATATCGAGCTCTGGAGTTATTCCACAAAACACTCTCCTGAATTTATTTAGACACACCAGTAAGAGCATGACATGTGAATAATCCTTTCATCCCACCCAGAATTAGTAATGCAACAGCTGGAATGCTGTTTTTTCTATAATTTAAGTTGGGAATAGAAAACACTTCTCTGCTTAAACCTTCATATAGCTAATACCTGTAAAACTGTGCACTAATCTTCAGTTACAGAAACTTGTATTAGTGACTATTTCAGTGAAATGGATTTCTATTTTTCTAAGTACCAAAAACCCCTGAAATTAAAAGAAATTTTTGTACAAATCGCTTTGGACACCAGTTCTGTCATACTCTTGCACTTTGTCATTAGTGGAGCTGAGGGAGATGATGGTGGCAGTAAGTGACTGCCCAGCAAGTCCACCTAAAGGAGCTGACTAAACTGAGAGTTGGCATGGGTGAAGTGAGTGCTGAAAGGAGCTGAAAGGAGCTGATCAAGTGACAGGCAGGCTTGGGGTAAGTGACAGAGGTGAATAGTGTCAAGTAAACAACTGATGCGACTGACGTCAAAAGTGACACAAGCAAATTGAGGGACTGTGGTGACTGTAGTGACTCAGGTATGACAGAGGCTGAGGTCTTCTGAGCTATTCTTGGACATACACACCTATATAGCCCCCTATATATCAAATGTAAGTACTTATTACATTGATGAAAAAGGGTTACCTAACGGCATGACTATCAGTTCTGAAAGTCTGAAATATTTGTGCCTTTGCTGTCTTTGAGTATGGATTTAAGAAGGGGAAGTTGTGCTTAACCACCCTGACAGCCCGCTACAATGACATAACTGGTTTGGTGGATGAGGGGAGAGCAGTGGACGTTGTTTATCCTGACTTTACCATAGATTTAGTTACAGTCTAACTAACTAAACTGTCTCCCATGAGTTCCTCACAGACAAATTGATAAAGTATGGGTGAAATAAATGGAAGGTGAGATGGACTGAAAACTGGGAGAACTGCCAGGCTTAGAAGGGTTGTGGTCAGCAGAACAAAGTCAGGGTGGAAGCCTGTCACAAGTGGTGTCCCCCGGGGGTCAACACTGGTCAAATACTGTTTAACATCTTCATTAATGATCTGGATGATGGGACAGAATGCACCCTCAGTGAATGGGCAGATGATACAAAACTGAGGGGGGTGATATACCAGATGGCAGTGCCACCATTCAGAAGGGTCTTGACAGGCTGGAGCTATGGCCCAACAGGAGTCTCTTGAAACTCAACAAAAGGATTTACCAAATCCTGCAGCTGGACTGTGCATGGGGAGTAACCCACCAGAGAAGACCAACTGCATCCCAGGCTGCATTAGGAAGAGCATTACCAGCAAGTTGAGGGAGGTGATCTTTCCCCTCTACTTGCCCCTGTGAGGCCATGTCTGGAGTGCTGTGTCCATTTCAGTACAAGAGACACATGGACATAGTGGAGCAAGCACAGCAAGGGCCATAAAGATTAAGAAGGGACTGGAGCATCTGTCCTACAAGGAGAGGCTGAGAGAGCTGCGACTGCTCAGCCTGGAGAAGAGAAGGCTCAGAGGGATCCTATCGATCCCCTGACAGGAGAGTGTAAAGAAGAGGGAGCCAGGCCCTTTTCAGTGGTGCCCAGGACAAGAGGCAATGGGCATAATCTGAAACACAGGAAATTCCACTAAAGCATAGGAAAAAAAAATTACTGTGAGTGTGGTCAAGCAGTGGAACAGGTTGCTTGGAGATGTTGTGGAGTCTCCATCCATGGAGATATTAAAAACTCAGTTGGACATGGTGCTGAGCAACCTTTTCTGGCTGACCCTGCTTTGAGCAGGGGTTGGACTAGACGATCTCCGGAGATCCCTTTCAGCTTCAACTATTCTGTGATTCTGTGTTACAGTGGCACCTTCAGTATCCTTAAGGATATTAGAATCTCAGTGAGGAGACTGTGCTGAGATATGTTTGTCCTGAAAGTTAAAAAATAGTCATATGGAGAGTGCTAGTGCTAAGGATGAGGACAAAATATAGAGATGTTTATAATAAGCAAACTGTGGAGGGATAAAATCAGGAGTCATCATGCAGGATGAGCAAAGGACAGAGTAAACAAATAGTGGGAAGCCTAGGGAAGACCGCAATGCTTAGTGCCTTTTTCTTTGGTCTTAATAAAATGCTGCTTATGACAAGACTGTCATAAACAATAAAAAGACTAGGAAAGCATTGGATTAAAGACATATTGTGAAATATTTACATCGTTTAGAGCTGTTCAAGACAACAGGAAATGAAATACACCTTTGAATACCGAGAACAATCTCCCAAACAAGATCTTTTTTTGGAGAACTACTTAACAATGGGCAGAGTCTCAGAGTCTTAAAGAATATCAGACATAGCACCTTTCTTTAAAAATGAGAGAAGAAGAATCATCAAGATTACTAGAACAAATTATTGTCCTATCATTTTCTAATAGTTCAGGGGACAAGAATGTGAAAGAAAATGCACCACATGGATTTTAAAAAAAAAATTTAGGTCAAATCAATCCAATGACCTTCTTTGATAGTTTAGCTGCTTGACAGTCATGTATTCACCTAGTGGGAACTAATACCTCTAGAACATCCCTAATTTTTAGCAAAGCTTCTGACACAATTCTTGTAATTAGTATTTTTTTCCATTTATAATTTTTTTAAGAAACAAGACATGATCTAGTTTAAATTACTATGATGGAGGTCAGCAACAATTTGAAAGACTGTGCTCAAGACAAGCTGGAAATTATTTTCAGACAAAGTCTATGAAGATACTATATGAGGTCTTAAAGGAGCCAAACTTTCCAGGACATTGTTCATAAGGGAACTGAGAATTTGTACTCACATACAATACCAGGTTGGAAGAGCTGATCCAGATGTGGATCAGAGGATGGGAATGAAACTCAAACCATTTTTCATTAAAGAAGGAGAGCATGAAAGAAAAGCTCAGAAATTCAGTAAAGTACTCAAGAAAGGAAAAGTCAAATGAACAAGTATAAAAGGGAATAAATATCAATATGCAAAAGTATATCAGAAAATGATATGTGAGATCCTGTGGGTGTCAGTGAATTTTGAAACAATCCAAAGTAAAAAAGGATAAATGTTGTCTGGCAGCATTTTAAAAGTTTATATTCAAACCATCAGCTTTCCTTTCTGCTCTGTGGCTTCTAAGGCCACTGGAAAAATTTTATGTCCACTTTTGCATGTCTCATTTTGGCAACAGTACCAAGAAATTGGAAAATCATAAAGAAGAGAACCTATGAATTCCAAGGAAATCCTGAAATAACTAGCTTTTAGCTGAAATAATTAGCTGCTTTCTAGGAGAGAAAAAATTGAGGGAGAAAACATTTCCCACTGGGGGGAAGCGAGCAAGTGGCCGTGTGGGGCTTAGCTGTCTGCAGGGGTTAACCCACAACAAACACATTTAAAACGATGATTATAAAGATCATTTTTTCTGCCTAGTCACTGAAGGATAGATGAGAAAAAGTGTACTTCGAAGTAATAATTACTATTAGTAAAAAATTAAAGAAATGGATAAACGAGAACTGGACCATGCTCCCTGGGAGGTTGTCTAGTCTCTGTCTTCCACAGATTTTTAAGAGCAGGTGGAAAAATCCTGTTAGGGAATGTTTAGGAATTGTTGGGCCGAGACACGGAGTTTCTGCAGGCTTTTGCAGCCCTCTGTGTGCACATTTCCACAGAAGACTAGCAGGAGACTCCCTGGTCCAGAGTTCAAATTACATCAAAAGGAGCAGGAGAGAAACACATTCCAAGGTGAAATACCTACCTCAAGCCTGGGCCGTGGGTTTCTTACAAAATTCTGTAAAGAATTTCAGGTTTTCTACTCCTGAATTGTCTATGCTTTACTCCCAGTATTTAGCTTTCACGTTCCCATGAACATGTTGACATAGATTCTGAATGAACAAAAGCTGCTGATGCCTCAGTGCCAGGTCATACATATTTAGTCTGTTCTTCACGTATATTTAATCTTAGAGAGCTTTCAGTACTTTTGTGTATGCATTGTAACAATTTTCTATAGCGTTATTACCACCCTAACTTCTTTCTTCTTTCAGAAGTTAAGGAGAAAGTGATTTCCTTCGGGACAGATTTGTTTATGAACACATTTATACATAAACAATCAGGATGTCTAACAGAGCGTCAGCAAGAGCTTTATTTTCACTATCACACTCTGAGAACAAGGAGTACTAGAAACCTGAGAACAAGGAGGTTCTCTGGTCATCTAAGAAAGCAGCCCTCACTGTGTTATCCGATTAGGAGAAAGCTGTATTCTGTGCACCGGTAGCATCCAGGTGTATTAAATGTCACTGCCCTTTTGTCATGCAGTTAAAAGAGCAGCGTTTGAAGCTTTTGACTCTCCTGCCTCCCCCAGTAATGCCAGGTGTGAGGACTGCATAAATACATGCTTTTGGGAGTTGCTGAAAATGAGATGTTAAAGGTCAGGTTCTTTCGCTATGTCTTGAACACTAAGGCTGCACCTGATACAAGTTTTCAGCTTTTAGCGCAGTAACAACGTGTGACTTTGATTTTTTTTTTTNTTTTTTTTTTTTTTTTTTTTTTTTAAAAAAAAAAAAAGGGGGAAGAAACAGGCTAGCTGCTGGGGGTTTGGCGAGAAACGCAGGCGAAGCCTGTTGCCCTACAAACGGGTCAGCACCGGGAGGCGCAGTCCTCGGTACCGCGCCGGGGCGCTGGGTCCTTGTGCCGGCCAGAGCCGGGGGCTCCCCGCAGGCAGCGCCGGGCTCCGTCAACCGGCTGCGGCCCGGCGGGATGGGATGGGACGGGACGGGATGCCCCCGCGGGTCTGCGCAGCCCCGGGGGGATTTAGCGTCGCTGCAGGTTTGGCGTCCGTTTCGCTCCATGCGGAGGGAGCCAGCGATGCTGACTCCTCTCGAGCAGCAGCTACAGCGCTCTCCCACACCCGAGCGGCAGCGCGTTTTCATTGCGAGCCGGGGCTGACGACGGGCTGGAAGGGGAAGTTAAAAACCCAACAACACGGTGGTGGGGTCGCCAGGGGGCGGCGGCGGGAGCCCCTCACCGTGGCAACGGCGCCGGGCGATGGAGGCAGCGGCGGGGCCGCGGCGGGGCCCGGCCGCCTCCGCTCCCGGCGCCAGGCCGCAGCCCCCCGCCGGGTCAGGCCGCCGCCGCGACGGGTCGGGCCAGCGCCTGGCCCCGCCGGAGAGCAGCGAGGAAACGCAGGTGCGGTGGGGGCGGGTGGGGCCGGCGCTGCGGAGCCGGCCTGGCTGGCTGCGACAAACACACGCACACACAAAAATCGAGCGAGAAAGGGAGCGCGGCCGTGGCCGAGCATCCCGGGGCAGGGCGCACCGCCGCCCGCTCCCCCCGGAGTCCTCCCGGCGTCTCGGCCCGGCCGAGAGCCTGGGAGAGGCGGCTGCCGCGCCTGATGGCGGCCCGGAGCAGAGGGGGGGAATCCGTGTTTCTTTCGGGGAGTTTGTGCGGGTGAAATGAGCTTCCTGGCCTTTGGAGTCTACGTGGAAAACGAAGTTTTAGAGCGGCTCTTCTCCGGTAACTTCTTGTCCCTAAGATTTTTTGCGGGACGCGGCGTCCCGCAGGGACCGCGTTCGGAGGTCAGTGGCACGTACGTACTCGTCTTGTACGGCGCCGCTTTGCTGGTTCTCTGGTTTTCTGAGATGCCCGTGTACGTTGATAAAAGAAGATAACTAGGGGTAATTTCCCCCCTTGCTACGTATTGGGGTTGAGAAGGTATTTTTGTCTGTGATGAAATTCACAAACTTTTGTTGTTTAGAAACAAAACACGCGTTGCTGTATTTTTAAGAGGGCAGCTGTTTCTGACGCTAATGACTCGTCTTGTGGTGAGACTTCAGGTATGAAAACACTTAAGGTTCTTCTTTCAGTAACGCTGGCAGAGGATGCTCTTGAGACCTGCCATAAAAGAAGAGGAATAATATGATGCGCGCTCACAAATCCCATTTCCTCCCTCGCTCTGGAAGTCTCCTGCTTTCATCTCTGATGATCTTTTTATTAGTAGTTTTGTTGAGCAGAAACACACAATTATACCATACTTTTTCAAGTGTTAACATTTAATGAAACTTTTTTTGTAAACTATTTTGTTTTCCCTTTGTTTTGGCTGAGTCCTCAATGTATCTGAAAGCAAGAAAGTTTGCAGTGTGGTCTTTCACTATTAATGGAAGCGAACTTTTCTTGGAAGGAGTGTGTAGTTAATAGATCCCAGGGATGGTTTGATTCCATCAGATTTCCATAATGTTAAAGCAACACAAATACACCTCACTCTTAACTTTTGGAGTGGTTTCCAGGACCCATTCCAAAACCATTCAGGCTGATATTTCTGTACAATTACAAATATAACAAGTTATTGTGCCTATCTCTTGTAACTTGTTTACCAGGAGGCCTGTCCTGCCAAAACTTAAAATTTTCACATCAAGAGAATCAGCTTAATGCTATGGTAATATCATCTTGAATACCCTAAACTTTTATAAAAAGACATTATTGGGTTTACAAGAGATTAATTAAGAAAATACAATTAATTAGTTAGTTGATATGTGGAGCTAAGGATAAAAATGAAGCCACTATCTCTTTACTAACATTCATGTAAGTTTTGATCATAGTATTATTCAGTTGAGAATTTGACGGCTTTTCTTTCCTTTTGCTTTCATGGATATGTGGCTATGTGGCTATGAGATTAAATAGTCAGAACTTTTTTTTTTTTTTTTTGAAGTGTATAGTGAATGCGGTGGAAGAAGGTAAAGATGAAGGAGGATTCCTTCCACACAATGAGAAATTCACAGTTTAATCACTGAGGAGAAGAAAGCAGCTGTGTTACTCTTCTGTGTAGGGTGATATGCCTTAATGGAAGATTTTATTAAACAGACCAACAAAGTTTTTATTAACCCTTCCAATTCTACCTTAAACTTGGGGAGTTTCAGGCACCATAGCCTACTGTTGTGATTTAACCCCAGCTGACAACCAAGCACCACACAGCCGCTCGNATAGCCCTTTGGTCAGTTTGGGTCAGCTGTCCTGGCTGTGCCCCCTCCCAGCTTCTTGTGCACTTGGCAGAGCATGGGAAGCTGAAGAAGTCCTTGACCAGTGTAAGCACTACTTAGCAACAACTAAAACATCAGTGTGTTATCAGCATTCTTCTCCTACTAAATCCAAAACACAGCACTATGCCAGCTACTAGGAAGAAAAGTAACTCTATCCCAGCTGAAACCAGGACACCTACATGGAAAGAAAGATTCCTTCTGCACTGCCTTCCCAGTGGATGTACATTGGATTTGTAAACCAATAGTGGGAGCTACGTAATGAATGCCTCGCTGGTATTGGCACTTTGTCAGGAAAACAAAATTAGGACACTAAGAATTGCTCAATACCAGGTGTAAAGTAGTGTAAATGGGGAAAATCATTTGATGTTATCAGTGAAAATAAGGGAAAATGTTTAAGACAACTGTTTGGCAATAACTTTATTGAAAGAAATAAAATGCCCTCCTCTCCAATAAAGGATACAACTTCAGCCTAATTCTATATGCCATAATTTTGGTATTGTCCTGATAGGAAATGATCCTTAAACTTTATTAGTATTTCTGTTCTGAAACAAACAAAATAACAGAAGGGGGCACAGGCTCACCTTCTGCCAGAGGCACGTTGCTGTAAGTCACTGAATTTACGTAGGCATGTTGCAGCAGTTATAACCCAGCAAGTTATTCCTAAGAAAAATCCTGCATTCGGCAATGTACATCAAAATGAACAGGGGCAGAAAGCTGCAGAATTTGTGTGTCTCTGAGGAAGCATGCAAAGATGCAAGGAGAGGTGGTTTAAGGTGTGGAAACTGGAAAGAAAAAGTGTATGAAAAGATGGAACCTCTTCTTTAATGTGCGATGAAGAGAGAAATTTGCTGACTTTTGTGCTTGTATTTTTTTTGAGAAATGTTTGGATGTCTTTGATCAGGTTTAAAAGTATCTGCTTGCTACTTGGTGGCAGATAAACCACTGGATGCAGTTACTGAATGTCAAAGCATGCAGCAAATGGCATGGGACAGCTGTTACTGTACTATAAGATGGCTGAAGTAATCTTAACAAGGGCTAATGATAGCTAACCTGCTGGAAGAGAGGAAAAGGTGCTTTTTGTTTTCATTGCCACTAGGATAGTACAAGAACTTAAAATAATATGCAGCGATGGAAAGAGAAACCAGTGCAGTAGCATGAGAACTATGGGTAGATTTCTTTAATTTTCAATCAGGCATTTTTAATAAAAACAGAACAGAAAAAGCAAGTATGCTGTCTTGTTTGGAATACGGTGACAGTTGAGCAATATATGAATCTGGATCGTATTGGCTAAATACATTTGGACAAAGCATGACATCAAATGTTTAGAAGGGAAAGAAGGATTTTTCTTAGTCACAATCAGGCTGTGACTGGCTAAAAGAATGTCAGAGATCCTCACTGATTTCAGGTTTCAGTAGCCAAATAATAGGTCTGGAAATGCTTAATAGACACAGGATACGTTTCCAAAGAACTGTGATGGGTAATGAAGGAGTATGTCATCATTACAATTAATATTCAAAAGATTTACAGGTAAGGAAGACCTCTGTCGCTTAATCTACATCAGACACTGTGTCATACTCCAAACACTTACATCAAGAATGATAACCCTTCATGATAAATAACAAGCGCATGCCACAGAAGTAGAAGGAGGTTTAATAAGGCCAGCAGCTACAGGGCATCCTGCATCCTCCACTCTGGGTATGCAGGGGAGAGGCAGCCAGCCGAGGAAGCAGCAATTGCATGGCTCTGGTTGCTCAGCAACAGTTCCAGCTTTCTGACCTATGCATTTGCCCAGGCGGGAGCAGTGGTGCTGTTTTCAGAAAGGTTTCACTTATCGCCAAGGAGTAAATTCCTCTCTGACACAGTTGGAAGATATGCCGTGTAGGCATAGGCTGCCGGCATACACCGCTGAAAGCCCTGATAACTTACAACTTTCCATTATTGCCTCTTTTATGGAGTTGAATGGTTTTGGCATTTGTTTATACAATATTGAAATTTGAAATCTGTACTCGCTGTAATGCCAAATGTAAATGGAAACGTCTGGTTCTTGGCAAATACAATTCTGTTTCTGTTCTTAGGTTTCTGAGTAGAGGTTTGAAATACCTGGTGGGTGTTGGAGTGAGGACCTAGTGTTGAACAGCGGGGCAGGGGACAGCACTGTGTGTTCTGGCTCCGTGCAGTTGGACCGCTGATGCCGAAAGGCTGCAGCTGGTCCAGTTTACACACAAAACCAGGCACAATAACATCAACAGTTCTGGGAAATAAAAGTATGGCTCGCATACTGTTGTGTTTCTGGGATACCCAGTGGATTGTAGGGTATGATGAATAGTGGATTAAAAGTGAACCAAAAAGCTAAATGCAGAGAATGGCACTTGGCATTGTTTATGTCTTCTACGGTAAAGAAGGGCAGGCCAAGTTACAGAATTCTTGGGGGCTCTTCCAGGACTAAAAAAAAACCCCCAGCCTCTTCATTTCCTCAATATTTTGAGTACAGTTTTGCCCTCAAGCATTTACTCCATTTGTACTCAAATCAGTTGTCAGCTGGAGCTGCCTTTCCTGCTTGGCTGAAGAAACACAAGCGAGGTGCCTTCTGTGAAGATGTTGGAGGCGTTCAGGACTAGTAGAAAAGCTGAAGACTTTCTAAAGTATCATGATGAAAAGTAATATATCAGTACGTAGTATGAAGAATATTAGAAACTTCAGGTTCCTGAAGCAACAAATCCTTCATGATTTTGAATGGTGTGTCTTCTAATCTGTGTACTGCAACAGTTTTTCTCTTGCGGTTCCCATACTGTTGTTCTTGTGCCTTGCACCTGTGAACCCAATAGTGTTGTTACGGCAGGTTGAGGAATGGTCTAAATTGCAATTTTTAGAGTAACTTAAATGATTTTACTTTTATTAGCAGAACACAAGAGAAGCTGGTATTTTATGACTGAAATATGTAACTCAAGCCTCTGCATGTTGGATAATAGTTTATAAAAAAATCTACTGACTTTTTCCATAGCACAGATGAACACAGCAAATTTAAAGAACCATCACATTTTTACTACAGAAAAAAGGTGCTTTATTTAGCAGATAATAGTGAGTGGAGTATGCAAGCTACAACTGTTAAGGGACTATGAGAGCATAACTTGGATGTGCGATCAGGTGCCAGAGGCTGGAGGGAATAGGATGTAGTTTCTGTTTCATCACCACTTGATACCTAAAAATTTATATACCAAAGCCATTTTAAACCTCCAGCATGGGGAAAAGAACATAAATTCTGCCTTTTATGAAGTTCATTTGGCACATTTTAAGACAGGAAAATGGAAAATGTGGAAGTCAGGATTTCTCATGTGTATTTCTGAAGATCCCTAGTTTGAAAAGTTGAAAAGGAAATCCCTGGTCTGAATTGTTTTCTGTTTTGAAAGTTTTTGACCCCTTCAAGAAAAATGCTTATTATATGTGGTGAATTGTTTATTAATATAAATTAGGTCAAGAAGCACAGAACTCCTCTGTATTAAATCATTGCATTTACTCTTATTTTAATTTTTTATAAATTTTTATAAATTTTTATAAATTTTTCTATAAATTTTTAGAGCGTTGTACGAAGGATGTATAAGCAAGAAGTTCATATCCACAAGGATTTATTAGCAGGATTTGTAGCTGGTGGCATACTTTGACTCTAGTGGTGAAAGATTTGGGGGGGAGGGGGAGGGGGGAATAAACAAGAGCAAGGTGGGGAGGGAAGGGGGAGAGTGGGAGTGGGCTCTTCTCAGTGTGGCCAGGTAGAGCAGTGATGGGTCCCAGCTGAGCACCCCTTTGGCTGGCCTGTTTCTGCCTCCAATGCAGCATGTGGTGATGATGAAGGTCAGGCTGATGATGACTCTCTGCCCTGTCCTGCCTTGTGGACCTGTTCGAACTCCCTGTTGGTTGTTACTGCTGGTTGGAGTATGTTAATCAAATGCAAATGTTGCAGATCGGTTGTTAAATCTCTGTGCACATATATTATCCAGTAATGTTTATCAAGCATTTCTATGACTATTTTCTACTTTGTTATGCATTATGTTTGTTTTTCTCTAATGTAAACTAAAATCTTCAAAGACAAAAGGCAAAGAAAGGAGAAAGTGAGGAAGGGTGATCCTTAGCTGGCAGGAGTGGCTTCCCATGAGAAGCACCATAACAGAGCTGTTGGGGTTTGCAGGTGCAAGGCCCATGGCAATAACGGCACAAGAGCCGCAAAGGAAAAAAAAACTGCTACAGAAATTCTGGAAAACACCCCCCTGGCTGTTTGGGTGCAAGCTTACAAAGCTGCAAGCAGTAGGTCTTTAGCATTAGTGAGGTGAAAGCAGCTACGGGCACCAATGCAGCAAGATGTTTTCAGATTTGTTGGAATTTAAAAGCTGATGTTTAAATCTACTGAAATACATCAAGGGATTGTTACAGCCTCAAGAAAAAGGTGAGCTTCACTTTACATGTGGCGGGGTCATTGTATCTCCCTCCCAGATGATACCGACTAGCCTCTGGATAATTATTTAACTGTGGTGGAGAGGGGATTCCTGCTAAAAGCTGAGAAGCTGGGGTTTCATGAGTGTTGGTTTAGCTGCATGCAGACAATGCAGTAACTTCAGGGAAAAGCTTTTGGAACCTTATTTTGTTTTCTCAGGAGCACTGTTACAAGAGTATTCAATTAAGAGAGTCCTTTTAAAGTTTGAGGAAAATGTGAATAATGGGGGTTGGATGTTAACTCCCTCCCCGGGCCCTCCTGCTGCATAGCAGTCATAGGATGATACTCGGAAAAAGGTGCTGGAAGTGCTAAGTAAAAGAGGAATCTTGATACAATGGTATGTTAGGGAACAGCCTCCAAAGGTGCAGTAAAAGTAGTAATCTGAATCTTCGGTCAATCAATAAATAAATAAACCTCCAAAGGCTTAGAGCAAGAAGTGCCTTGTTAGAAGATGACTGGTTTCAGAAAGAACCAAGGACAAAACTTTTGCCTAGCAGAGAAAAAATGAATTACACTGCAGAAAAGAAATACGAATCTGTGGCCTGTTATGTTTTTCATGCCATAGCTGCTGCTACTAAAACTTGCCAAGAGGATGGTTTTTTTTGTTATTAGTCAAAGAACTGGGTAGCTTAGATTAAATATACAGTTCTGTTTTGTTGAATTTTTATCAAACTTAAATTGTATGGAAATGCATAGGTAAAAGTTGCATTAAATGGAATCTTGTTTGGTGGTAAATAACTCCAAATGTATAGACTGAAAAATGAGTCTTAAAGTCCACTTGGAAGTAAATGTTAATTAAGAAGGTCATAACCTTATTAAATAAAAAACCCACTTCCCCTCCATCACTCTCTACATTTTGAAATGTATGTGTTGAAGGAGTTAATTTCCTTTAATTGTACATGTATTAGTAAATTATGGGGAGGGAGAGGAAACAAGGAAGACATTTTACTTGCAATGTTTTCAAACTAGAGACTACTTATATGAGCTAGTAATACAGCTGAACAAATAGCTCTTTCTGAGTTACTGTGGAAGAAGTGCCATGAAACTTCTATTTTTAGCTAACACATATAGATCTTTTCAAAGATGGAGTGGTAGGCCCATCTCAAACTAAGATTAGTAGAAATGATCCACAGGGCAGCTGGAGGTTTAAAAAACTTCCAAGTGATGGGGAAGAAAACGCCAAGCTCAGCATAGCTACTGCACTGTTTTAATGAATGCGTTTCTTATAATGGAGTGATAGAGCACAATGGAAATACACTTTTCTTGAAATCTGTAAAGGTATAGATATGTTGTGCAAAGGTGAGTTGCATGCCGATTGCTATATGGTCCAACTTTAAGGTTTACAGTTGGACTCAATGATCTTAAAGGTCTTTTCCAACCTAAATGATCCTATGATTCTATAACTTACCCAATATGAGTACAGCATGTCTTAGCTGCGTAGCTAGCATCTGTATCTGCAGCATAAGATGTGATTTTCTCATGACCCATAGCTCGGATGAGTTACTCTTGTGAGCTCAGTGCAGCTGTGAGTGGAGTTTTAAAAAGCTTTAGAGCAGTTTAGTTCAGCTGTGTCTGAACAACTGTAATAGCTGTTGATTGCAGTACAAAAGTACTGCTAAACGTGTGTAGTGAAAAAGCCTGAATTCAGCACAAGTAATCAAAAACTTCAACCTGTTAATATTACTTATTAAAAGGGACATAAAATTCCATCACTGGAACTATTTCACTTGCTTCTGTGTGGATCCAGCTATGCTTCTGGTGCTGGCAACTAAGCTTAAGATAGATTTGGGCCATGGAGCAACTTGCAGGGCCTGAGTGAAATGGTCTTGTCTGATTGCCATTGATAGCCAGACAAAAATGTGAGTTTTTAATTGACAAACCTTTTTGTTGGTTATTCCATTGAAAACAAATTCTCCAAATAGACACTTTGTTATTAATGCTAAGCCATCCAGAAACATCCCAGGTTAGTACAATCAAGCTTTTATTTATTGATTTACTTATTATCTTACATGGTTTGCATATTAGCAAAAAATCAGTCGTGAATCTTTAAGGCTTATGCTGCTGAATCCCCTTCCAGGTAAAGTAAATGAAGAGCAGTAGAACAGAAAATACGAACCACTACATTGAACATACATATGAACACTACATGAACCACACTGTCTTTGCTTAAAAGGGTAACGAAGCAGCTTGTAGAAAGCAGTTAATGCCTGTGAAAGTATTTAATACCTTAAAAAGAGATAAATGACACAAATAGTCAGTTTGCCCAGCTTGCCAGGCTGATCTGACAAATTTACATCAGTTATGCCTTGATAGGCTGCATCAGTAGAGGAAGCGATCGTCCTCCCAAATTTAAAGGCAACAATCTGGAAGTTAAGTCTATTTACTATGGGTGTATTGCTAATCTGTACAAATACATTTTTTGATCTTTATAGTGATAACTTCAGCAAAAAAGTTGCATTTTTCACAAATTTATATTTCCTCATGTAATTTGCCTAAAATGGAAATGTTGTAATTTTAGAAACTTGTCTCTTGGAATCTTCTATATTTGTTAGACTTGATGTCTTCTTAGGCTTAATTAACTAGTGATCCAATGGTGGGTCTTGAAGATCCTTCTCAGATGATGTCTCATTTTATAATTCAACATGCTCAAGAGCTACAAAAGGTGGCTAATGTTTAGACTGCAGGATGTTTAAAAAGTTGCGGAGCAGAGACATGATCCAAACCAAAACTATAACAGTTCTTCAGCTCTTGGCTGTAAGGATGATGCCCTATTTCTCTGGACAGCTCTGACAGCCCTTGAAAACAGAAAAGCAAAAGCAATGTTTCTGTAAGGCACGATTGTTCAGGTTGGCATGACCTGTTTACAGCCTGTTGGAGAGTCCATAACTTCCAAACATGAAGCAGACAGAATGGAAACACTGCTTGGCTTAGCACTGCATGCTACACATAATTAGCAGTTCTTTACAGTAAAAATCATAGTTATTTGTGGTCTTTTCTTGAAGATAAATGCTTCATTTACTGTACTGCAGATGGCAGAAAGGAAATGTTTCATGGCTTTCTAGAAAATATACAGCAACATCATCTATTAGCATTGAATTGTTGACTCCACGTGGCGTAAGACAAAGCAATCTTTGGAAATACAGTATTACAACTTCTGCTGTTGTGCTGATTAAGAAGTTGAACTTTTAGTTCTAGGACGGATAAGGATGTACTTACAACCTTTATGATGATATACTAGTCTGCAGGATAATGTGCATGTCCTAGAGTGAGATGGTCAATTCTTACAGAGAAACGGTGATGAACATTGCATCTAAAGGAGGTTCCTGCAGAAAGTATGCTGAGACTGTATTAAGAGTAGAGACATATGTTTCAGGTCCTGCATAATGAAGCAATCACTCTGATACAATAATTCTCAACATAAATTTTGCCATCATGAACCAACTTGTACTTACTGCTGTATAGATTACAGACAGGTTCATGCAGTGTTCATCTTTTCTTATTGCTGAACTCTTATCACAGTAGTTGAAATAAACCTAATTTTCATCCCTTCCTTCAGCAGGAGTCCTCAAGAATTTTAAAGTAGTTACATACCTCTAAAGGCTGATGTAAAGATTAAGGTAACTGTACTGAGACCACTTGATGAACACAAGAATTGTGTTTGGGTTTCAACACTGTCATTCCTGATTAGACAATTTGGATAGTCATAACACCACGTATTAATCCTACATCCACGCTTGTGAACATGGAACAAAGAGGATGTTTACAACCAATTAAAAATAATATTTTCTTAAATTCTTCCTGACTTGGAAATACTTGTCTTGACTTTTGGAAGCTTTGCTGTCTTAATAGCAAAATTATATTTTCAGTATAAAAATGAATGGATGTCTAATACAGAACATGTAGTCTGATGGGATAT